>JAUZSX010182056.1:0-32401 GCA_034780655.1 Idiosepius hallami
TCTAAAACAGGAGGAAGCTAACGTATCTACTCGCGTTGTTATATAGCTGTATGCCTGGAAGTGCAATCTAAAACAGGAGGAAGCTAACGTATCTACTCGCGTTGTTATAAAGCTGTATGCCTGGAAGTGCAATCTAAAACAGGAGGAAGCTAACGTATCTACTCGCGTTGTTATATAGCTGTATGCCTGGAAGTGCAATCTAAAACAGGGGAAGCTAACGTAGCTACTCGCGTTGTTATATAGCTGTATGCCTGGAAGTAGAGGCGTAGCTAGATGGGGGCGCCGGGGTACATATGCCCCCGGGTGCCAAGGTACAGGGGTGCCAAAATGAGGCTTAAAAAAATTTCATAACAAGGGTAAAAAACCGGTCGCAAGCAAGATCGCAGCAGCGGCTGTAGCAGACGTCATCTAATACACTTGCCTAATGATTACTATAGACATAAACACCTACAAATTGTATAATATTGTTTCTTCTTTAACAATAATGTTCCATTGAAATGTGATTAAAAAATGTCACTAGTACATTAAACATCAAAAGTTGCACAATTGTGATAATTTTATGTAAAACACTGTCTTATCAAAATTACCAAGTAGTCACTCAGAGTCGTTATATTAGAGGAACATATTAAAGCAAAAATATTGGTGATTCGTTTTTTTTTTCTTTAAGTTGTCAGGGCCGATATATCGGTATCTTAGGGTTTAAAGGCTAAAAAACAACATAATGTAATAAAATTATTTATATATTATGGCCTCTGCCGTCGATTTCGACGCATGAGGGTCATCAAATCACGTATGGTTGTCAGACTACCGGATTGGGATTTGTTTATGGCGGTGAAGGCTTGTGTAGTACCATCCACACTTCTTGGAACTGCTGATAACACACAGTCAGTGCAAGTGATTGCCACAGACCTCAGGTTTATACTTCAGAGTTTTCCTTCTCCTACACTCAATGACTAAGGTTAAATCTACCCATTGGGTTTAATAGCGCTGCCAGATACTAAACAAGTGAGGGCGGAGCATTAGTAAAAGCTTGGAGCCTGGAATCAAATAACACAAATTCGAATCCCAATCAAAATGATTGCATTCACTTTTAGCTGCTTTGGGCAGATGGGGATCGTTTACTCGAGAGAGCAACTTATCTAGGTGAAGGAAAATACTGAATTAAAAAAAGCCCAGGTCTACAGAGCACGTAAAAAACCTTTGAACCTAACTTGGGTTGGTGCTCGAGTATATTATATATATATTATATATATAGTGAGATAGATATACAGATTAAAAGATAGATAGACAGAATGACAGATTAAAAGATAAACATATTAAAAGATAGACAGAGAGACAGATTAAAAGATAGACAGGCAGACAGGCCAACAGACAGATAGACAGATAAATAGATTAACAGACAGGCATATAGGCATACAGACAGACAGATAGACAGATATCAAGAATATTTGGACATAATGCAATAAAACTGATATAAACTTTAAATGGAGAAATTATGCGCCGTGCAGAATTGAAATGAATTAAAAAGAACGGAAAAAATTGGACGGTAATTTAAACGCAAAAATAAAAAAAATGCTTAACCAAAAAAAAGTATTTAAAAAGATTCGATAAAGCGAAATAATTACTAGATTCTAAAAAACTTCCAAACTCTGGAATATATTGACGGAGTAAGTGAGGAGATAATAATCTGAACTTGAGTGAATCTTTTTTGGTGAAAAAAAGAAAAAAACTTTTTTTATTAAATAAAACGATATGAATTAGGAAAGGAATGCTTCAACATTGGGGGGGGGAAATAAAGATGACTTTATTAAGTCCAAATCTCATTTCTTTACGCATGCCTTCATATATCAAACCTTTAAGATTTAACTACAGGAGAAGCCCATACGTATGAATACAAAAAATGTGCATGCCGATAAAGCAGTAGTTCCTAACTTTTTAAGCCAATGAATCTCCTTGCTTTTTTATGGTAAACACTATGATAGTCTTGGAAAAAAATTGCATTACCCTTTCACCCAAGGAGTACTTCTGTAGTAAAAATGATACGTGGGGAAAATACAAATGGCAGCGCCCATGAGTTTGATTAGGAAAATCTCGTTCTGATAAAGCTAATTTACGTTAGTCCTATGCAAATGAGGAGGTACTGGTCTGGATAAAAACGGGTCGTTTTTGGCAACATACGCCAGAGTGAAAAATCTTCCACACCAAGTTGTTACGGTGCCATTCTGCTGCTTTGTGGGACATGTGTGTTCGGCGAATATTTTTCCTTTGTACTCCGAGGTTACAGTTCTACATGTTAACCATAGTCTAAGTGAGTTATATTTTTGTTAACATGCAGAACCGTGTTTTGTGGGTCATTAGCTACACGCTGAACCCGCTAAAGTTTAATTCTATTTCGGTCCAAGTGTGACGCCATTTTTTCCTGTCTATCATAGTGGATTTAAGAATTAACTTTTGGATTACAGGACAATGTTTTATAACCAATAGTTTTAATAGTATATATAAAAAAGATTTATTGATTAGCCGGATAAAAACATACAAATGAGTACATGAAAAAGCCCGTACGTGCCTATAAAAACAACGACTGTCAACTTTTTTTAGTCCATGGAAGCACTTTTCTTTTCTTTCTCATGGTAAACAATATGATAGCTATTGGACCTCAGAACAATTTTCTATTTTTCATTAATAGTTTTATTTATGAAAAATAATATATGCTCAAGTTTTAAATAAACCAACCTATGATTATACGAAAAATCGTGCACAAAATGTCATTATATTAGGCAGATCTTACTATCTTATTGGGTCTCATTAATGCAACATTCATTGTTATTTATATTCACTTAGTCTAGAACCATATCAAATTAGGCACAATGCTATTTTTACGTGTTCATTGGATCCCTGGGTATTTTTAATCTGTGTTGTACTTCACCTAGATGAGTCGCTCTCCTGAGGTAAAAAGTCGTCTACAGGAGACAGCTAAAGGTAAATGCAATTGTTTTCACTGGGATTTAAACTCCGTACGGTCAAGTGAGGTTGGAGATTCCGCTTGATCACCGGAGTTAAGCAAAGTAATGCCTGTTCAGTAATGAAAATGGGTGACCGCTTAGGAATCTTAGGTATGTTTCAGAAACCACAACGCTGACAGATTTATCGTTGCGGCCTTCTGTTTCCCAGTTTAATAAAGAGGCAAAAACAAAAAAAAAATACGATTTCAAAGTCGGAACTTTTACCAATGCTCCATTCCTGCAGCTAATGCATTGTTGTTAATATGAATTTAGTTAAACTTTATGTTCTTAATACTTTTGACCCTAAGAGGCTGATATATCGGCCCAGACAACATAAGGCAATAAAGAAACGCCATTATTTTAATTGTTGGTGTCATTATATGCCTTTTGTATTCAGGGCCGATATATCGGTCTATTAGGGTTTAAAGGATTAACATTATGTTGACCAAAAAGTTCTTAAACAATCAAAAAAAAAACTGAAATAACAAATTATTCCGCAAAATAATGACCATAATTTTCCCAAAACTCTCTGCCGTAGACCTGCAAGATAGAGCCCTGACTTTTTGAAATCGCGGAAAACTTTATGCCATGCAAATATTATAAGGGGTGGTCTATGACTTTTGGCCAAAGCAGTAGTTTTAATCTCCCTGATTCAGCACTTAACCTCAGAACCCTGACTTTGCAAAATTACCAACTAGTCACTCAGATGCGTTCTATTAGACGACTATTTTAGAGAGAGAATATTGGAACATTTGTTTTTGCTTTAAGTCACCGGGGATGATAAATCGGCCCTGTAGGGGTTGAAAGTGTTAAAGTAAAACCTGAGTAGGTGTTATGTGAATGTCACCAAGTTACAATAGATAATACGATTGCAAAAGCATAGGACTTGAAGTGGGGAATGGTTCTTTATCTTGCTTTAGTTTCAAATGCCATCCGTATTTTTTAATGTTTGTATTTTTGTGAATTTGTGATGTCTTTCGGCGGTCAGAGCCCTCCAATGTCACTGCGGCCTCCAGTTGGGATGGTATAGGCGGCGTCAGATCTTTAGACTGCTGCACTGTTTCGCTGTCCCTCTTTACACAGACAAGCATGTGGCGTAAACTATTTGATTCACTGCGTCTCCTAGCGGTATAACCGGGGATCTGAGGTTCGTCTGGTACAGACTTCAGCCAGGTATCCAGTGCCGACTTGAACAATTCTGTTTTGCAGTTCGTAATCTCTCTGATATATATATATCTAATTCTAAGCTTTGAGATGCATAGGTAGATTTTTAACTTTTTTCATTTATTCAATAACACATTTTCTATATGACACAAATAAGGCTTTATCTTTATAATATTTATCTAGTTTTTCACCAAATATGATAATGAACAATAAAAAGACAATAGTCTAAATAATCTAAATGGATGTTATGTGCATTAAATATCCAGCATGAACTCGTCTAAGGGAATTAACCTTGAATGCTCTCTATCGGCAATGATATTATTTCCCAAAAACTTAAAACATATTTTCACCTTTACAGAAACTTCTGGTAAATAATGAGGGTTTCGTAGCCGGGTTGTAATATAAAGTCGGAAATCATGTGAATATTCAATAACATTATCTCCCAATCGCAAATATTCAACGCCTTGTTGCTTGAAGGTAGATTTTTGGAGAACTGGTTCCAGAAGAGGGTCAAGTTCTTCACCAACATTTTCTAACAATAAAGGTGTTCCAAACTGGATACAATTCTCTAAAGTTCGAACGTAATTCGAATCAGATAATTTAATAACAGACAATTTATTTGATTTTTCCATGTCTTTGATCCATTTGTTTGCTTGGCCTATAACAAAAAATAAAATAATAACAAAAAACAAATGTTTCAGTTGGAATTTAGAAAATAAATTGCAAGTAAAAAAAGATAAAATTCAACATCTATGTTTTATTGTAGAAAATGTATAAAAATTCTTCAATCAATAGTTAGATTATTTTTGGTCTAATGACTATTGGGGTATGATCATAGGGATTGGACCAACTCATTATATACAGAGGGAAAACCAAATCATTGTAGAACAGACAAGATATAATTCTCACTTTACAAAGTTTTGGACTGGAGAGACCTGATTATTACAATTGCTGTTATTACTAATCCAACCATATAGTTTGACTAGTTTTACTACTATTGCTGAAATGACCAGTTGGATTATTACTACTATTGCTGCTAGGATATTCATTAGGATCTTTTACTGTTCTAAATTAAAATCTTAAGGATTAATTCGTACTAGAGAAAATGTCTTATGAGTTAAGTGTAACAAATCTATCCATCTTTGTATATTTATTTTTAAGCCTATTACTTTCATCCTTATCCAAGAAAATGTGATATACAAGATAGGCATTGAGTTTCTACCATTCTGAGTGATTATTATCTGAAAGTGAGGGTTTCATTTTGTTCTTAAATTTTGTCCTTTGTTTAATCTGAGAAAAATCAAAATATTAAATTTCATTCCAAAAAATTATTTTATGGAATTATTCTATCATCATGCTTTACTATATTTTCAAGTACTGAATGGGGTTTAATGATATGTCCAAAAGTTAACTTTAAATGACAAAATTAGAAATTTGCAGTCAAATCTTCTTTTAAAGGACTTTGAAACAGAAATTATTTTCTTGATTGATTTATTGATTGATTTGTTTTACACCATATCAACCATTTTGGTAATTCAATGCCGAGAATGATCATTGATATCAAGCACCTTTTTTGTTATCACATTGTTTTGAATTAGATAAGTTGTACTTATTAATTCATATCTGGAAGAAATATGGGAATTAATGCCATTCCCAACAATATTAGCCCAAATATAGCCAAACAGTTTGAACTCGTGTATTACGATTCTAAAGTTCAAATGCTAATCCCAAATGCTAATCCCTATTTACTTGTATTTACATCCTAGTTCTGGCATCCATGATAAAATTTCTTAATTTATTAGTTTATATCATAATCAAATATAAAATATAACATTAATTAAGCTTTTTTTTTGACTAAATATATTTTATAAAAGATACTTTATTTTAGAACATTAAGTATAGAAATGTCAAATAGGAATTAAGAGTGGCCTTTCTCCTCCCCAAGCAAAGATGCAGACTTGAATAAATGCTTTTGTAATGAAAATCTTATTAAATGAAAAAAAAAAAAACAGAAAATAAATTGTTTTTAGATTCTTATACTGACCTTGTGGATCAATCATAAGAGGCCATCGTCTTGACTTTGATATAATGATTGCATTGTCAGTGCTGAAATTATCAACAGGCAAACCAGCAATTTGCCAGGCCCTCACTTTGACAGGGTCTCCTAAGCATGTGTTGAGAGAGAAATTTGTGGAACATGGAATTCCTTTTTGAAGAGATAATTGAAGCCATTCTTTGATTATTTCCTGAAATTTGTTATAATAATAATAATAATAATAATAATAATAATAATAATTGTGAATGTTTTTAGTAAAACTTCACAGAAGTTGAAATTTTTACAAAGGAAACTGAAAGATATCTATTTAACTATGAACTGCACCCTCCCTATTCATATTCTTAATTTTTAAGCAGTAGATTTTTCATTAGAAATTATAAAATTTAATTTAGAAGAAAATTAGCTTTTATTATGAAGTTCTTCATAAGAATGCACTTATTCAGTCCAATATACTAGAATATGAATCCTGTATTACGGTTTCAAAGCTCAAAACTTTTCTGCATAACCATAGATATTCCACCAATTTTCATAATTGAAATTAGATTTCCTCATTGAATAACATAGAATATCAATGAATAAATTCTAATTACTAAATCAAGATGAATCAAAGAAATAAAAAGAATTAATTTTAATTTAAAAAGTTAGGATGTTTTTTGAAATACTATTTGAGGCATCTTTTGTTTGAAAGAATATGGTGGATATCATTTGTTGCCAACTGCACAACGAATGAATGTGCAGCACTTATTTCTGTTTTGGTGTCAGAAAGTTTTCTTTCATTAATGTTCTGGGTTAGTTAACACCCCTATCCAGCTTTACATAAAGTCCGGCTTTATGTAAAAAAGTTATTTTGGCATCTGAAAGAGAGAACACATATGCAGCTTAGCCACTTGTATGATAATTGAACTCCTCATCTTCATGTTTGTGAACCTGTATTTAGGGACACAACAATTAAATGGTTGCATTTCGGCGAACTGATGTAAAACAAAACACATAAAACAATAGATAACTTACCTGTCTATAATCAACAGTGAAAGCTCCAAGGTAAGCAATTACCCCAGATGATAACAAAACATCACCTGTAATGTTATCATATATTTTTCCCAGAGCTTCGGCTGCTTCTGTCCATCTGTCCTTCTCTCCTCCAAGACCACCGATCAGTTTTTCAGCACGGTCAAGTTTCTTAGAGCAAAGGTCAATGTTATTCTCAAGATCTTTTTTCTTTTGAGTCATAGCTTCAAATTTATCATTTAAGGCTTGAAGTTTATCAGCCACCTGTCAAAAATATCAGGGGTAAATTTTCTCAAGTTTTCACATGGACCAATAAATTATCATGATCGAATTTAAACCAAGCGGCAAAGAGGGACAGAGGAAAATACCTAAGGGAAAGCAACAATCAGGTGTCACTGTTCAATAAGCTCATTCATACTTGAATCATTGCTATCAATAATAGAAGTAGCATCAATAGAACCAAAATAATGCTGTTTAATGGAAAAAATACAGGGTTGGGCAGAACAGGGGAGGTGTTTTTTAATCTTGATAAATAAGATTTTACTGAAAATGAGATAATTTTTTCATCAATTATATTCTGATACACATCCATGACAAGCATTGCTCACACCGTCAATATCTGCAACAGATTGATGAAACATTCAGGCAATGAATGCAGAGGGGTTAAGTCATCATAACTATGCAGTTTGCAATCCCTTTGAGTGGAATAAAAAAAATAGGAAGCATAATTTTTGGAAAGGTTCTGTTGGAGTAAACGGACTGAACCTCTATCTAAGTTCTGTAGAAGTAGGCCAAAAATTATACTATTCTACCTATCTATACTATAACTTTGGCCCTTTCTTTTTTCCTTTATCCTAGATCATACTTCAGTCCAAGAAGTACTACTCAGAACCCCTTACCTCTTTCCCACTTCTCTCTCTCTTTCTGACCAATCCCTGACCTGCTATCAGAAAAGCTAGTCAGTACCCTTTGAGATCCCAGACCAATAACACCTGTGTACTGCCAGTGGACAGTTCACTCAACTCAAGGTACTTACCCAATATGTGAAAATACAAAAAGTAAAGTTTTAAAAGCTTTGTTTTCTTATAGTATGATTTTTGGTTTACTTCTCAGGATTATAGATAGAGAGTGAAAAGGTTCACTTCTCCAACTCTTGAATGTTTGTGCAGCTGATGATTTAATCAGTTTCTCAACAGACTCACCTCTTTCAGTTGTCCTCTTTTCTCATCCAGCTTTTCCATTTGAGCAGCTAGTTCTGTTTCGGCTCCCAATAATTTTACTTTTTTTGGAGCCACAATTTTAGCCACCCTATCATATTGATCCATAGCTCGGATCCAGCGACATAACCCTTCACAGGCTGTTGAGGCTTGCTTCACAACATTTGGATCAAATTCTGGATTAGGAATGTAACTGTGAAAGAAAAAAATTATCAAATCAATTGAGAGAGAATCAAACCATTTCCTTTTCTTAAAATCTTTCTCAGTTCAACAAAAGGTGTTCTAGCATCAATTTATACGGTTATCAGTTCCACTGTTTATATGGCTAGGGCCATGCTTAGGACCCCAACAGACGGCGCAATTGCATGGGGCCACTAGGCTCCTTTGCTTCACAGATTTTTCATAATGCAGAAATTCCCCCCCAAATTAATTATTATGACTAACTAGAAAGTCATTACCAAACTATGTTGAAATATACATCTATTTATCCATCTCTCTCTGTGTCCATCTCTCTATATATAGTCTATGATTAAAACTTTCAGTATATTAAGGGAGATGCAAGTTTTAATTTGTGGGTAAAGAAGGTGCAAGGTGCATTCTACATGGGGGCCACACTATTGCTAAGCATGGAACTGTATATGGTCAATACTATCATTTCAATATTTGTTATTCCATTTAAGATCTAAAAAAAGTGAGAATCATAAACTATGTTTAAGCATTTCATTTATTTTATTGATGTATTTTTATTCAAAGTTTAGCACTTTAATTTTCAAACAATAAACAGAAATAAAGTTTGGGGTACAATAAAAGAAATAAAAACAGATTGAAGTTTGCAAAGTTCAATAATTACGTTTTCCGAATTTTTGTCATGATTGCTGGTAGGATATTATCTTTGTTATATGTTTTGAGCCTTTCCAGGAATCTCATATCCCCAAGAAGTTTTTGAGATGGAGGCCAGTATTCATCGACCATCTTTCCACTTCCATCAGGTTTTCGTTCTGGTTTTATACTCAACATGACACACACTGACTCCATTACCAATTTGACAACAAAAGGAGGGTTCTAAACAATAAAATACAATACAAAAAGCATCAGAAAATACTGAAAATCACAAATAGGAAAATTAGAGAAGAAAATAAGAAAACAGAAGCAAGGTATAAATAGTTTCCTTTTATTCATATTGGTGCAATGAATAAAAAGTATCTTCTTTCAACTCAAAGACTTATGAGGTCAGAGTTTTAACCAAGTTACTATGGGTTCAATTAAGCAAGCTGGTGAAAAGTGCAACTTTTATGATAGGATGTCAGTCTATATTTAAAAAAAAGCTGTACTTTAGCTTGAGTGAAACAACTGAATAGAATAAAAAATAATGGAGTCATATTTTTCCTAAAGGGTATTTCTTCAAAAGAGAATGCAATTAATTAGGTAAAAACTAAAGAGAGCATGTCTTAATATGGAATCCAATCAATAGAATTCAATGTCCACGCCAAAAAGACAGCTAGATATGTCTGTATTATAAATCTAATTGTAAAGCCATTTAACATGTAGCAATGAACTAGTTCTAATGATTAATGCTAATTTTATTTTATTGATGCTCAAAATGGGACCAATTTTAATAGCTCTATTAAACACAGAATTCTTGAACTTAAATGCTTATCAACTTGTATAATAAAAACTGTTTTTTGAATTATACAAAGTCATCAAAATTTGCAACATATTTGGATACAGACAGTTATTTTTGTTGGTTTTTTATTAGTGTCTGATCAGTGTGCTGATAAATCGAATAACCTTCTGAAATATCTTGCTTTGAAATGTCATATTGGTAGGTAAAAAACTAAGCTTATAACTGCAGGCCATAATTAAAAAACTAATACTAAGCCTCCACTTTAAAAAAATACTGATTTACATTTTTATTAAATCTAATATACTTTTTTAAAAAAATTTTTGCTTGTGTCTGATACCTTTTTAAGGCATAGGACCAGCAGTGCAGCTAAAGTAATCATCACTTGGGGTGGTTCATTCAAATCTTATCCCAGTGAACCTCAAATGACCTGAATGCAACACTTCTGAAATAGATCAGGAAACCCTATAAAAATAAATAAACTGGTGGGCAACACCTCCTATCTTACGGTTGATGAGCTTTGATTACTGGAAGTGTGGGATAATTCAAGAGACCTATTGATCACCACATGTCAAATTAGGAAAACCCTCGACATAAACATGTAAAAGATTTTTCTTCAGGCTAAAGCCCTACCATGGCACTATGTAATTACATAATAGTATATGATAAATAAATCCTATTTTCAGATTATTTTCTCACCCTATCCTGGCTGAAAAATTTTGTTGGGGTAACATTCTGTCATCTTTTTTTTTTGCTATCACTTGGTGTGGACTCCTACCCCCAAGCTACGCCACTGTGTAGGACAGAAATTGATCAAATAGGTTTAAAACAAAAATATGATATCTTAATGATAAATATATTATTTACCTGATAAGCACCAAGCCAAGTTACAACAAGGTTATTTTTACATGCTCAAATATCTTGATACTAGTAGTTGTTTTGCTTTTGGCAAATATGTAAATTCATCTAAATGCAAATTAATAAAATTATACAAAAAATAATAAAAAATTTACTATTGATTACAGCTTGATTCTTAGTAGATTTCTTTTTGGACTAGAACAAAATGTACAAATAGATAATGCTAATAATTTGATTTACCGTCATGGATTTGAGTAATGTGATATCTGATGGTTTTAAAGTGTTGAGAGCATGAATAGCCGCTTCCAAAGTTGGAATGGCTTCAGCCAAATCACTCTCACATTCATCTTTGATGGCTTGGGCAGCTGCAGCTGCTTCATTTGCTATGGCTTCGTCTGCAGCAACAACCTGTAAAAAAACAATAGAGCCATTAAGTAATAATACTTTTTTCCAGTGGGATCAGAATTGGAGGTGATTTAATTGGTTTTGATAAAAATATAAAATTTTATTAAACAACGAACAGCATTTTTAGATTAGTTAAATACTCCAGGTATAAAACAAAAGTCAATCTAAATCGTTATAACTACTATTCTTTATGAGTGGATGTGCAATTTGGTAGGTCGATTTTGGAACCTAATAAATACCAATCAAAAGTAAAGTTTAAAAAAACATCAAAAATTACCCTGTGAAATATTTTTTTCAAAAATATTTATTTGAGGAGTTAAATCTAAATACATCATAATTTGTAGTTTTAGTCATGATATCATAGACACCAGAAACATATATCCATAAAATTAAAATTGAGATTTAATAAAAAAAAAAAAAAATAATGAAATCTATTGATAAATTCATATTTTTAAGTTAAATTAAGTTAAATACACAAAGCATTCAATAATTTGGTACCAAGAGATATAATAAAAAATACCACAGGGTATCATGGAAATTGATAGCACTTTCATGTTGATATTAAGTTAAATAAAATGACTAATACCGAAATTGTTTGGTTTTCATTTCAATATTTAGGCAAAAACTTGAAAAAACCTTTCATGCCAAATACTAAAAAATCAATGAAGATTCAGATCTATTTTTTGGTATGAGTATTTGATAGACTCAACTTTCAGTACATTATTGTCTTTGATATTTAAAAAAATTTAAAAAAATCAACGTATTCTAGAATGCAGGTATGTATGAATGTTATGGTATTTGCATCAGAGAGTTTATGTGCGTATGAATGTGTACATGTGTATGTGTGTTTTAATGTTCATGTGTAAATGCATGCATGTGTCTAGTTGTTCGTGTGTGCATGGGTTTAAGTATTCTGTGTGTGTGTGTGTGTGTATGTGTGTGTGTATGACCAATGAATCAAGAATATAAACTAACCTCTTTTTTGGCCTCAACCTCCACAGTATCTTGTTCAATCTTAACCATCAATTTCTCAGTATCTTCTGAGGTTTTGATTAATTCTGGTTGCATGCTTGTCAATTCCTCTTGCATAATGCTCACCTGGGAGGCAGCAAAATCAAGTTGTTCCAAACCTGTCAGATAACGATTCTTCATTGTAAGAACCTCTGTACGCTTTACAGCCAAGAGATTCTTAAAAGTTAGAATCAATTCAAGGTAAGATGTTGGGGTCACATAGTTATGACGCCTCAAAATTTCAAAATACCTGTAAAGTAAAATGGTAAAAAATGTAGCATCAATTGGCTGGAGTTTCTGCGTTAAAGCAAATGTAAGTAACTAAAACACTTTAAAAATAACAGATAATTCATATATTTTTCTAACTTTCATTAAAATGCAAAAAAGGGATTATTCAAACATTCTGTCTATTTTACTGTCCATTTATTTTCAAGATGATATTTTGACAAGTTGATTAATTTTTAAATTATCAAATATCAAGTTGTTCCAAAAGTTTGAGGAAGCATGTCAAGAGTTCTTTGGTTAAAAGCCGGCTAAACAGTACTTTCACCAAATCTGAGAACTTACGGATTCATGGCCAGTGCCTTAGCCACCTAGCAGCCTCGACACAGAAGATTGCACACATACCCCCGCAATTGCGGGGTTTGCAGGATCTTAAACACGGCCCTGTTCATGGCAGAAAAGTTTTGGAAAATGATAGTCTTTATTTAGAAGGAATAATCTTTGTTGTATTTGTTATTACTTACTTGGACAACCTAATATTCAAATACCA
Organism: Idiosepius hallami; assembly: GCA_034780655.1. Taxonomy (NCBI): domain Eukaryota; kingdom Metazoa; phylum Mollusca; class Cephalopoda; family Idiosepiidae; genus Idiosepius; species Idiosepius hallami. The sequence goes on from JAUZSX010182056.1 coordinate 13,115, forward strand.
ACTTAGGTCTAAAATTCAATAGTCTTATTTACGGAGTATTACATTTTATATACAATATAAATTTTATAGAATTTGCATCATTAATTTGGATAACTGAAGGATATAAAAAGCCTTGTAATAAAATTAAACATAATCATTCTAAGCTAAAATACACAAAGCATTTAATAGTTTGGTACCAAGAGATATAATAAAAAATACCACAGGGTATCATGGAAATTGATAGCACTTTTATTAGTAAAAATATCATTCTTAATAGACATTCTATAATTAACATAGTTTTTTAATCTAAATATTTGTTAAAAGTAGAGTTCTACTAAAAACCTGATCAATATGTGGTTAATGTTATTAAAGATTTGTGTATTTATTTTATTAATAGATTTTTTTCAATTAAAAATTACACGTCCAGGATATTAGACTCTCATTAATATAATCAAATTTTTGTAAGGTTATTTTATCATCTTATATTAAAGACAATACAACCATCCTGAACAAGTTTGTGAAGATGAACTTTAGGATGAAATATACAAGGATAAACCAAAAAGTTCTGAGATAAATTGAAGAAAAACTTTATGGAAATTGCAAAGTTATTTTTCTACACAAGATCCACCTAACTCAATACACTTCTGCAAGTGATGTTTCCATCAAGAGAGTCCTTCTTGATAAAATGTTTTTGCCCTATTTTCCCTCAGATTCGGTTTATGCCATTTGTCTTAGAACTTTTTGATATATCCTTGTAAATAGATAAATACTTATAGTTTGATTAAATATTTGAGTAATACAAAAAAATTAGAATATGGAAATCTTCACCTTTATGCAAAATACTAACAACACTAATAAATATAGACTTGGACATTTTTTACTTAAAATAAAAAAATAAAGCCCAAAGTTCATTTTATTTACCTTTCTGACATAATGCGTACAGTTTCATGAAAATGTTTACACATAACAACACACTCATGTTTGATTTCGTCGTCCATTTCTGTATCTTCCAAAAATTTATTAGCTACCATTTCCAGAGCATCTGGTGGCCATGCCTTTAAGACAAATAGACCGTTTCACATTCATGAAATCAAAAAATTCATTAAATTATACAATTTTTTAAACAGAACAAAAATTACACTTAAATTTTTAAAGGGAAAAATTAATCTAATCACAATTAGATCAATATTGTATGAGTTAATTCTGATTAGCTGTAAGCGAGGAATTTTTATTCTTTTTATGGAATCGTTATGAGCTAAGCATGGAGTAATGCTTTAAATATATAAATACTAGAAGTGTTGCCCAACTTTGCCAGGGCGTCAGAGACTTGCGCTAAGGTAAATAAGGAAGCCAATCATATCAAAAAGCAGTAATTGCTTTTTTTCTACTAAATTCATTTTAATGCCTTTTTTTTTTAATTTATTTTGACTGCTTTTTATACTAAATTCATTTTTACTGCATTTTTATACTAAATTCATTTCTCATGTTTTTATACTAGATTTATTCTTAATACATTTTTGTACTAAATTTATTTCTATAGAAAGGCAATACCGTATGTATGCAAATTTTAGTGATCTGAATCCTTTTTTTTAAACTATTGTAGTTTTTTTTTTAAGAGCTACAGGATGTAGAGTCTCATACAATCACAATGATCTGATTTTTATAAGTATATAGATATATTCCATTTCAACGTAGTATTCCATGTTTGATCATGTATTTATAATTCAATGATTTTAACTTATTTCTTAAGAAAACCTTTTTATGTGGGAAGGTTAACTTCTCTAACACTAAATTTGAATGATAGCACATATGGGAGATTAAAAAGCGTCATAATTCTAATACAACATTGCAGTTTGAAGTACTAATTTTTGGACTGTTGTCCTCATCCTTACTATTTTTATAAACACAATGTTTCAGCCAATAATTCCTACGGCAGTCTTTAGATGATCTCTCTTGGGAACTTTCTTTCCGTAATTGGGAGTTCATACCAGAGAGGTGTTAATTGTTTTTTTGGAGGTGTTTTTTTTATTTTTTGATTACAACAAAAAGCTTCCTGAGAGAGATCACCTGAAGACGGCTGAAGGGTTTATCGGCTGAAACGTTGTGTTTATAAAAATAATAAGGATAAGGATAACAGTCTGAAAAATAGTTCTTCAAATTATCAAGCCTCATCCCAAGCTTTCCAAAAAACTACAACACTGTAGGCTTAAAGATGAGCCTCCATACATGGTCTTATAGTTGAATAGACACTCACCTGGAACCAATCAATTGTACAACAATTGATTAACGAGGGGAACATACGCAATCGATTCCTGAAGGCATCTCCAATCGGACTCATTGCAAGTGCAACATGAAGATTTTGTTTAACACGATCAATGAAGTAATTGTACATTGCAAGTGCAGTAGCATCAATTTTTTTACCCTAGAGCAAAAGATCAAAAAGCACAAGTAGCAGTTAATTAGTTTTCAAAGAATGGGTTACAACAAAAATGAAGAATCAAAGTTGAAAAATAATTTATTTAAAAGAAAGGATTTGATAAAACTAGAAATTCAAAAGTAAAGGTTGTTTTTCATTTCTGTCAAACACTTTGAAACTTTTTTAATACAGGGATAGAATCAAACAATGTTGATTGAATCAATTCAAAGATAGACAGATCTATTTATTATAAATATTTATGTCCTGTGTGTCTGTGTAACAAAAAATGTTCTCAGTTCCTAGGTAATTAACTTTTGCAAGTGGGGTACCAAATGAAAGCATAAAACCTCTTACTGGTTCAGTTTTTGGGTTTTTTTTTTATGTTCGCCTATTAAAAATAAGGAATTTAAATTTACAGCATAAAAGCATTGAAATCACAAAAATTGTTAAAAACATCGTAACAGATAAGAATATTAGAGTTCCTTAAGACTTTGTTGGAGGCCAGGGAAGGTTTATGGCAACATGAAATTTGGTGCATCACATCTCGGTCAATTTCGTTACGTCTTGGCATATTTCAGAGCGTGACGTAATCAGCTCTACACAAGGCCAGGGTGATATGCATCATGTTAGGAAGTCTGTCAGAGAGTCAATAAAGTTGGGCAACAAAAAGCTCTCTCTATGTTGTTGCAATTGTTTTGGATTCTGATTTTCAGCACAAAAAGAACAACCAAATGGCAACACAGAGACATAAGAAGAAATGGAGAATCCTCCACACACACACACCAATCAAGAAGTTTGGTTTGGTTAAACAAACTGTTAGCTATTTATGGTTATTTAAGGTCTTATAGGTTTTATAAAGAATTTTGTCTGTTTATTTTTTTATATTATTTTCATAGTTGTTTTGTATTGTTTGGTTGTGGGATTTTTGTTTTTTTAAGTGCATTGATTTTATGAGGCTTTTTTATTTAATTTTTTTTTCAGTGGTTTGTAGTATGTTTTCTGTAGTGAAAAATTGCTGATAAACAGGAGGGACAGAGTTGTAAGGAGCTTGTGACAGGTAAGACCCTTTTGGAAAAAGCTACTCCCTCAAACAACATCACTTACCAAGCGAAGAGTCCCCGAATGAATACCAACGACTTTGTAGCAGCATGAGAAAGTTTGTAAATACCTAAAAACTAATCACTTACAGACTTTCTTAATATTTTGAAATCTTCACCCAGTTTTCAGTTCTCGTGAAGAAGAAGACCAAAGGAGGCTGAGTAACACATATCATTAGAGACACATTGACTTACTTCTTGTCTTGATATATTTTGCATTTTCTCAATGATTTCTGCTTTTTCATCTGCTGCGTATAGATTTGGAACATCGCCTGTATTTAATATCATGCTTATATCTTCCATAAAAGATTCATCTTTAATTTGGTTGTCAGAAAATAAGAATACATGCGGCTTTCCTTGGCATCCTGAATTTCGTAGAAGCTGGAAGCATAATAGAGTTTTGAATTTCAAAAGATATTCTATTCAGTAAAACATTATAAACTTAATGAAAGAAATTTATATAATGGATTATTACAATGACATGTCATAGTTTATAAAATCATAGCTTATAAGATGTTTTTTTTTCACTTTTAGAAAGAATATGGAATCATTTCACTTATTTATTCTAACAAGCTTTGAATTTTCAAATTTTATTAAAAATATATCTATATAGAATAAACTCATATGCACCATTTATTACTAGAAACAAACTTTACTAGATATGGAAGGTGTGGATCATCCAAGATCTTATTTATTTATTTTATATTTTTTGCACTCACTAATTTTAATAATGAGTTAAAATTATGCTCAATAACTTATATGCTATATACCCTTACTTATGTATAATTTTATCTATTTAAGAATAATTTGTGTATAAATAATTCTTCAAATATAAAAAAATTCAGCATCAATTATTCATACTTGTATTTGTGAGATATCTTCAAGTCTCTTATATTTCCATGAAATAATGGCATGGCTTTCAGAAATACATAACAATATAAAAAAAAAAGCTTTACAATAGCAGTTAATGTCTTATACTATAATATGAATGAAAGGTATAATACTGAAGATTAGTGTTTCTATAGTATATTGAATGATGGATCTTTGTCATATTATATGGAATCTTAATTTGTGGTTAAAAGTAGTTCCATTTTTGCATCTATAAATAGAGTAGAAAATAGAGCCAAGCTTCTATTTTAGTCAAAAATATCAAATAATGTAAAATTTTACAAACCTTTTTCAAGTCATCTTTCCATTCAACTTTTGTATAGTTTCGAGTAATTTCAATCTGAAACAAGTCATATTCCGCCATGTGACAAGCAAGTTTTGTAGCACTCTGACGCCCGCTGCCACCAATACCTTGGAACAACAAATAATTTTTGAAGCTTGAATTTTAGTCATAGTTATTTACTAAAGCTTTTACTTTCAGTTTAATCTTTTATGATAGTCATTATAGAGTCTTTTTAAAAATATTTTTTATATTTGTAAAATTCTTTCAAGATTGTTTTAATTATTTTAATAGAAAGAAACTTTGAATTAAAACCTAAAAGTTTTTTAAGCTCAGGATTCGCCAATAATTGTAAAAGATGAAAAAGACCATGAAAATTATTCAAAATGATTTGATTAAAAACTAAACAAAATAACAGTGCATTATACAGGGAGTTTAAAAAGTTACCGTGTACTATGGCTGCGTAGAAATTTAAATAAGCTAATAAACAGTAATCTGTAAATAAATTTACTTATAAAAATCATAATGGTTGGGGTTGTATGAGACCCTATTTCCCGTAGCTCTTTAGAAAATAAAACCACAATGGTTATTTAAAAAAATCAAGTTTATAAATAGATCTCTCCATAAAAAGAAGCTATAATAGTTATTTTTTAAAAAAGGATTCAAGCCACTAAAATTTGCATATATACGGTTGTGCCTTTTTATAAAATAGGTTACTTTAACTACCTTGGAGAAAAGTATTAGAAATGAAGTCAGTATGAGAAAAATTTGGAAATTAATTTAGCATAAAAAAAGCATAAACTACTTTCCCATATAATAGACTTCTTTAATAACCATAATAGCAAGTTTCTAGTGCTCAGGCAAAGCTGGCGATATTTCTAGTTTTATCATAAAACATTTAGACAATAAAAAGGTTTTATTTATTTACAGTATAAGTCAATCTAAAAGGAAATGCTTGAAATGTCGCCCATTGACATTAAGATATTATTTTCTACTGCATAGCAACTTTTTGGACACTCTGTATTAAAAAGAAAAGCAGGTTTACAAGTGGAAACAATAGTAAGAATCATTATTACCAATTAGAAGCACATGTCCATTATCTTGAAGTAGAACACGGCTAACTCTGGAAATATGTTCAATAGCAAATTTGAACATTACTAGAGACATTGGGCTCTTGCTGTTAGCATTACATTCATCCAGGTAACTGAATAATAAAAAATAAAGATTTTTAAGATTACAAAATAAGTCAGCAATATGATTTTAAAACTATTATAGATGTCCAAAATAAAAAGTTTTAGGCTTCCCCAGGCAAAATAATTTTCTATGTTCAATTATATATAATATTTATATTTCATAATAAATAGTTCTTTTGGTGTCGATATATTTACTTTTTGTTATTTCATTGTCAAAACCAGTCCAAACCATTGCATTCACCTTTAGCTGCCTCGGGCAATAAGGGCTCGTTAATTTGGGAGAGCATCTCATCTAGGTGAAGGGTAACACTGAATACAAAAAGCCCAGGAAAGAGCATGTAAAAATGGTCTTGTGCCAAACTTGGGTTGGTGCTCACCAAGTAAATATAATATTGGATATTATATTATGCTTTGCTATTGATTTCTATCTTTCATTCTAGGATTTAAAATATTAACGATTTTAACTAAAAAGGATTTTCATATCCAAAAGATCAATATTTCAGTATATTCATAAGTAAAATGAAATTATGTTGCATTATTTTTGGTCTAATGAGTGTTAGGAATGAGCGCAGAGATTTGAACGTTTCATTAAATAAGGAGGGAAAATTTTACCTGACCAATCAGAGCAGAAAGGAGATGCTTCATCCTATTTTAGGAAGCAAGATTCAACAGATTTTCCCACTTCACCAAGTCTCGGACTAGAGACCTGATTAGTGAATTTACTGCTGTTGTTACTAAAACTACTGCTACTTTTACTGGATTTAATTATGTTGCTGCTGCTGCTGCTATTGGATTTATTAGAGCTGTTGGATAAATTACCACTACAATTGAATTTATTTTACTGAGGTTCAGTTTTTTACCAAAGACAATGGCAGAGGAACCAAGAAATTGAAAATAGAAAATTGAAATCCTTGTCACTTACTGTTCCATTATTTTTGTAAGTTCTTTCAAATCTTGGATTTCATCATAAGACTTTTTTTTATCTGGGTTTGCAAAATCTCCAAAGAACAAATTGCGGATATCTGCATCATAAACTTTCCCAGATTTGGATAAATGTCCAAGGATTTTGTCAATACTCAGCTTGAACTCATTCTGGCATGTATCTTTCACAATTTCAAAAAATATATTTCTGGTAAAAAAAAAGAGAAGCATATATATTTGAATGACAATATAAAACAAAATGTTCATTTAAGTCGTGTGTGTATATGTGCCCATTAAAAACAGTGGGTTTTTAAAGTATTTGATCATATTTTAGTTTAAAATATTGTATTTATTTTTTTTAAGTATAATCTATTTCAAAATATTTATCAAATTTTACCTTAAAATACCGCATTTGTTGTTTTTTTCAATGTATAATTTATTTCAAAATAAATCTAATACATTAATTAACAAAACAAACTATTTCAAATAATTCAAACGAGCTTGAATACAGGTACCACAACCCAGATTTCCTGTCATCAGGTGTCACACCTGTGGCCAAGGTTTTGGAGTTCTGATCGGACTTGTGTCACACTGTCACGGACACTAACTGACCTCCATGTCATTGTCAAAATTGACGGACTGCCCGAGAAAGAGAGCCTTACACTGTACATATCACATATGAACACCCAACCTGAGGCTGCAGGGTAGAAAAAACAAAAGAACATCAAAAAGCTTATTTATATTCTTACCTATCCTTATCATCAATCAGACGGTCATAGAAAACTCTGTAAACCTCGTGGATCCAGAGCCGATAAAGTTTATCCGGTTCGGTCATGTCGATTGGAGAAACAAGAAGCACACCTCGAACAACCCGAGAGAAATCTCGCAAATTGAAAATATAATGGCTTTTAGATGGAGTTGGAAGGAACTGATCAATGGCAGCTTTATAAACAACCATTGTAGCTGATACCATAAGCTATTAAGGAAACAAAACGGTTGGCTTTAGATTTCTAAAAAGAAGAAATATTACTTTTTTAGATTACAAATTTTTATCATTCAAGTCATCATTAGGGCTTTATGCTTTTATTAAAGAATATTCTTATTATTACTTGACTATTTCGTGATTTTAACATTTCTTTTAATCATGTGCTTATTAGTAGGGTTATGATAACATGTTTTTATTAAAAAATATTCATGTCACAGACCTAATAACTAGAGATGTGACAAGCATATTCTTTAACAAAAGCAATATTATCATAGCCCTAGTTACAATATTCACAAACAATTACATCAATAACTAACATATTACAACTAACATTATGACTCCAATGATTAGATGGCATGTCATATTTGTTTCGTTTATACAGGTTGTCTGAAAAGTTATCGGGCAATAAAAAATTTCTTAATGCCAATGGTGGATATTTCCAGCATATAAGATAAGCTATACTACTGTAAATAAATAAAACCTTTTTATTGCCAAAATTGTATTGTATAAATATTTTTTAATGAAATTCACTATTTATTAGTTTATTTAAATTTATATATACCCATAGTGCACAGTATTTTAGACATTTTGCATTTAAAGAATACAACCAAATTTTTTGTTTTCATTTTGTTATTCATTATATTGAATTGACTTATCAATAAATATTCTACAAATAATAAAATTCATTCCACGTATATTTTCATACTCTCTTGCTAATTTTTTACCAGTGCCATTCATTAAGGCTAAGAGATAGCTGTAAAAGCAGCTTTAAACTTGTCTTGTTTCACCCTGTTTTACTCCATTATGAATTTTTGTAGCATTAAACATTTGTTTAAATGTATTCTATTATTGAAAAAAAATCTGTATGAATTAAATACAAAAAAGTCCTTACTTTTCCCAACCTTGGAAAAACATTCTCAAATCCTCGTCCAAAATGCCAATCAGATATCATTCCAAATATCCTGTTTAATGTGCTGTCATCAAATTCATCTATTGTAATAACATTTAAATGACGAGTGAATCTTGTACTAATAGTATTTCTGCCTCCTCCAGGAGGTCCCATAGCTGACACAAAAAGCTGAAATATTGAATAATAAAGTTGGTTTTTATCAAATTGAATGATATTTCACTGATGTATCTATTATTTCATCAATTGAATTTCAACAATAAATATAAAATTTAAATTGTATCCATGTCAAAAGAGCTTTAGTGGCTTTTTATAACGGCAGTAACTTTCCTGGAATTTTTAATCAAACAATTTGATTGGGATAAGTTGTTCTTATTTAGATGTTTCTCTGACAGACTCTGGGAATATAACAATTAAGAAAAGTTCAAAAGTCTTCGTGATTATATGAGTAATGTAAATAATGAAACAGGTTTTAGTAAATACAGGGTGGGGTAGAAATCACAGGGTTTTTTTTAATCATAAAATATAAGATTTTATTGAAAATGAGATAATTTTTATTTATTTAGAAAGGTTTGCCATTTTATAAAGCCATGTGTGGAATATGATATCTTTCATGTGATATCACCTTTCAGTGACTCATTACTCTTCACATAGTTCTCTCATGCAAAAATTAAAAATTATGCAAATAATTGTCCATATTTTCAACTTTTATCTGAAGCAATAAAAAACATTATTGAATTATAAAATGGAATTTTTTAAGCATTATTTAGACCTAAATTGAATCATTGTTTTGAGATCTATCTGAGGAAGACCAAAGGGTAAGATGGTCGAAACATAGTAAGACAGAGAATAATAAAGATGAGGACAATAGTCCAAATTATGCTTATAGAATTTATCATACTTCATTTTAAGGATTCCAAAAAATAATATAAAATGACATATTTTACAAAAAAAAAAACCTACACTTATTTCATGTATTATTGATAATAGAGAACAGAGCAGTTTCAAAAACACTTGTGATTTCTATCTCACCCTGCTGAGGATAATACGATGATTTATTTAACAAATAAAACTTTATATTAGAAAAAAGGTTAAACATTATTCACCAAGGGGCTGATCTTTTCTTGATTAGAAATAAAATGAAATTTATAAGTACAATAAAAACATTTGTAAATACAAACTATTTTACTTCCAAAGTCGACTTCCTTAGTTTAACCACTTGTGATCGGGTGATATATTCTCTTACGCGAATGTACACTTATACCAAAAGATGGATGATGTATATTTACACATTTTTAGTCTTGCCAAAAAGATAGATGCTGTTTATACACTCGTCTTCTAGAACTGTGTGATAAAAAAAATGCCTTACGCAAGTGGTTAAAAGTATCTCTTCGTATTTTAATCCTTAAAAACTTTCTGTACTTTTTTATTTGAAAATAAAAGATTAAAACTTATCTCACCAATATAATATTTTTTGTATGTTGTTAGTGACTACTACTGCACTTGTTTGAATACTAATGTTTTAAATATATATTTTTTTGACAATGCAAAAGATATTTCAAAGTCAGAATCAATTCATTGTTTTTACAAAAATTAGTAGAATTTTAGTAAATTCGTTTTTACAAAAAATTTTAGAATTAGTAAAACAGAATCAAAACATAGTTGCCATTGTCTTTTAGCTATTGTCATCATTGATCTCACTGTAATCTTCATAATATTAACTTTCAATTCTAAATCTATAATAATTTAATAACGAATAAACTCCTATAAAAAATTTCAAATAAAAGAAAAAAGTTGAAATAATAAGCAATTATCAGTAATAATTTTAATTCTCATCCTATTTTGAATACCTAATGGTAAATTCTATTTTGATAAGTCTATTTTTATAAAACTAATAGAAATAATGAGAAATGGTGTCAATACCACATCTTGAAGAATTAATTTGCTGGTATCCTTCTTGTCATACCAATGGCAATGGTCAAGCCATTGTCTTAACAATTCAATTGGTGGCTGGGCACCATATTTTTCTTTAGCAGGCATATTTAAATCATCCACAAATACCACCATTTTTTTGCCCAATGGAGGTCCATATACACTTTTTCGCTTCCTAGAAAATATAAATAAAAACAAAAAGTGATGTGATATTTTCTTAGTGCATGCACTAAGAAAATATTACTTCCATGCTTAAACTAACATTCTCGTTAACCTTAAAATTATAACAAGCCATACAAATCATGTAAAAAATAAAAGCAAAAATATATATAACATATATATAATAACATACAACATCAATATAACATATATAAGATATATAAATATAAGATATATAAGATATATAAGATATATAAATTGATAAAACAATTTATCTAAAAAAAATACCGACAACAGTTTTAAAATTTATTTAAAATTATTTATTTAAAACCTTCAACAAAAAAAGTTTTTTTAAGGATATGTTTTTAAAAAAAAAGAATTTAAGGCCAGCAATACATTGAATTCATTTACAGATTTCTCTTTAAAAAATTCTCCTAAATGTTAAATTATTCTTTTTTTCTAATTTATTGCAAAAACCATAAACTCATACAATAGAACAGTATTCATATACAGCTACTTCTGACTTATGAAGTTCTAGCATAGAATAATATTCAGTACATTTCTGTGCTTTAGATGAACAAGTTTTTCCAAGTTGTTTGGGTGTATATTTTCTTAAGTACAAAGCTAAACGAGATATTTAAAGCATGATCAAGTACTGAAACAAAAGGATGGTACATACAAGTGTTGTGGAAATATATGTCTCTAGTATGAAATGAGGTGCTCAGTTGTTTAAAAAAAAGACTCAAATACCATCAACTTATCTTTATTGGCTGTCACTCGTAGTCGAGTATGACTGTCCTCCGTCTTAGTCCCTGTGTGGCTTCAGATGTACATATAGGTTTCCTTTCAGCAGGAAGCCTGCGCGTGATGTCTTAACGTGGGGAGACTGATGCACCTGCAGCCACCACACAGCCCCTTGGCAGAGGAGGGCCTTGTTCCAATAAGATGGATAACCAACACAACTGGAAGCCATCTTCTGTTGCAGCCTTCATCCTCCTTCAGAATTGTTGTGTCATTGATGTCATCGTCCACCACATCCACCGTTGAGGTCTTTTTGGATTGCCCTTTGTCTAGAACCTCCCACTTAACCTTACCGCCAAGGGTGGTCCTACCAGGAGCCTAAGCTCCAGATAGCATCGCTCTCAGGTTCATTGGAACACACAAGGTGGCAATCCAGGGATGACTATCAACTATTCATACAAGATAAGCATTTCCTTCCTTTCTCTGTCTTTGTACTTTATAATTGTTTTGTTTGTGTTTCACAGCATATCAACCTTTTAGGTCATTTTTCTGACAAGAAAAATCATTGTGTATATTCATATTTTTTGATTTTCTATTTATTTTTATTATTGTTTTATTTCTAATTAATAGTTTTTATTTATTTATTTTATTTTATTTGTTTATTTTTATTTTTGGAGAAAATGATTTATATTTTGGGGAGGAGGTTTACTTCTTTTAGATAGTTGAGTATTTTTTTACATTTATTTTTATTTTATAATAAATAATTTACATATGAAAATTTTTATAATAATCTAATCTAGTAATCTGGTACTGTTTATAACACGGACATTTAACTATAAATAATAATAATAATGAATCTGTTTCACTGAAAAGTTTAATATTTGCCTCCATGAAAGAGTCAACGAATAAAACTGTTTATGATGAAAAACTTAAATAAAAATTTTTTCTAACAAAATATAAAGCTTAAAACAAAAAGCATAATCACTGCAAAAAGAGGGTCAACATATTGTATTGAGGGTCTACATGTTGTATTGATATGATGAAAATGTTAAACAGAGTTGCTTAACTACTTGAATGTTCTAGCAAAGTACATTAAGGATAGGAGAACTACCTTTAAAGTAAAAATGCCAAAGTTAGCTTATTTTACAAATTAAAAAGATATGAAAATGACCATTTGATTCTCAAAAAGAACTTATTTCTAAAACCAATGGTAGAGAAGAGCTCAATGATTATATTAGAAAAACAAAAAGTTCCTTTAATACTTAAGGTAAAAAACTTTAAACACTTCAGCCCAAACAAATTTGTGATTCTGATAAATAAAAGCTAAAAACAACAACAATAACAACAACCACACCGATAACAACAACAACAGCAACAACAAGATTCTGCCAAACAAGTGTCGTGACAAAAATAGTCAAGTGTCAAAACAAATTGAAAGAAAGTTTTGAACACAACAAATTTTAATGTGACCAGTTTCCACACGAAGGTGAAGCAAATATGTTGAAAACTAAACTTTGTTTTAACCAATTTCTTTTGATTCAAAAACAATAGAACAAAATATTGAAGTGAAATCTTCACTGACATTTTACACAAGGTTGATAATATTGATAAACAGAATTTATGTGCTTAATAAAAAAAATGATTTTCTGGTGTCTTTTCAATAAAGAAAGCAATCAATAGGTTTTAAGGATATCAGCCTTGTGTTGTTGTCAGATAGATATGATAAAAGCATTACCAAGTGATATAATCATTAATGAATAGACAGAGGTATTTTGTCTTTCCGTGAAAATTGAAAGTGAAGTGCTTAGTGATTTAACAGAAGACACACTCAAGTGCTATCAACAGTAATTCATAGAATAAATTCCAAAAGTAATCCAGAGGAGCAAAATGATTTATAATTCAATATATGTGATATCATTCAGTGAGTTTAGAGTGAAGTGCCCAAGTGGAAAATGAGGAGTAGAAGGAATTTGCTATTTCAGCAGGAACCTGAAAATACAATTGTGTATCAATCAAACCGTGAGTAGAAAACACGTGAAAAACATGAGCTGAAGAAAAATAAAAATGGCCAGTTGTGAAATAAAATACATCCACTCGTTGAAGCTGTAAAAGAATGTTTGGCACAAGACTAATCGGGCTATCAACTTCACCTTATACTCACTTTTTTTGGTAAGACACCTTAGCATAATCACTGGAAAAAGAGGGTGCACATGTTGATATGGTAAAAACATAAAACAGAGTCGCTGAACCACTTCATCGTTACAGCAAAATACATTAAGGAAAGGAGAACTGTCTTTAGATTATTAAAGTAAACATGCCAAAGTTAGCTTTGAATATGTCTTCAAAAGAAAGAAAATATAATCTCACTCATTAAAAAAAGCTGAATGAAAAACTCTCATTTAAGCAAATTCCTAAGTTATCCTTAACACATAGACAAAATGGGTTATTAAGTTAAAAAGTCCTTTTCTTCCAAATTAAACCAGTTAATAAAATATATAAACTAATATATTAGTATAAACACTTAGTGCTTTTTAAAATCAATGATAATATATTTTTAACAATGTAATACAGAGGACATACAAAATAAAATAAATAACTGTATTATAAAGATTTTTTTCTTACTACTACAATCATAATTGTAGACAAGAATTTTCAAATAGCTCTGTATTTACCGACAAACAAAATAGTAAATAAAAAAATTGTTGAAAAATGATAAAAAAAGATGTTCTTACCTGTCTAGTTTGGCCATAATAATTTCCTGGGTTTGGAAAGCGGTTGTTCGAGCAGAGAAATTCACACAATTTGGAATGTAACTGGAGAAAGAAAAAAAAAACTTTAAAATAAGTAAATTAGTTATGTGCTTCTTTATGGGTTATTCTAATATTAAACATTTTCATAGTTTTAAACCAATCTTTTATATTCGTAAATAGTTAACCATTAAAATAAAATATTTTTCAAGGATAGGGAACTTTAAGGGAATTTATCAATACACATAACTAATACTAATAGATATAATAACATAACTAATACTAATAAATATTTTTTTCATATATATAATTCTTAATAACTATTCACAAACAAATTACTCCAATAAAACTTGTACAACTCTGATGATGCTTTCAATGATGCTCAAAAACATGAAGAAATTAACTACATAAATTTTGAATAAATTTTGTTATACATTTAAGAAAAAAGTAATTTACACAAATGAAAGTAAAAGAACAATCAATATACAATTTTTTTTCAGCCAAATATCTTTTAAAGAATCATATTGTGGTCACATACATACACATTAAAAAAAAATAACACAAGCTGAAATGTGGATTATATGAACAAAAGAATAAACTTACACTTCTTTGGGCAATTTGACCAGGAAGCTGTTGGTAATGGCTGATTTTCCTGTTCCAGTTGGACCAACAATGAGCAAAGGTATTTCATGGGACAAGTAAGTGTGCAGAAAGAATTGCTGGAATATTGTCTCTGTTGTGGGAATTATCAATTCACTTACCTTTTTAAAGAAGAATTTCATCATTCAGTAATTAGAAGAAAAAGAATTGAAACAATTACTTAAAATCTTTTTTTTTTTGAGATGAGGCTTTATCATCTAAGTATCAAATTTATTGTGATATTTTGTAATTCTTAATCATGTTTTTCTGACTATGTTTTGGCCAAGTTCTTGGTTTGGATTAGACAGCAACAAAAAAGCAACATTTTTCTAGAATATTATTTACAGCCAAAAATGTTACCATAAAATTAAAAACACAATATTTTATTGAACTAGTTTTAAGTTTGAATGAATATTTATAAGTATGATTATTAATCTTAAAAAAATAGCACTATCAAATCTCTTAACTAATTATTTCTACCTAATGTAATTAACACACACATTGCTGCAACAGTTATTTATCTTTGATTATTGACTTAAATTTTCTTAGTATTTTGTTTAAAGCATTTTTTTAGACCAGTAAACTCTTATTATAAAGCAAATAATAATTATCATAATACCTTAGCATTAGCAGCAACTGTTTGAGCTGTTTTATCCAATGTATCCATCCAATGGACCCAATTACCTGAACTTTTCTTCTCAAAGGAATAATCAAAAACTGTCCCTTTCTCAGGAACAGTGTTACTCTGTAAGAAGTGATCATTTATAAAATGATTAACTTAAAATTTTGGGGAGATTTCTTTTTTTATTGAAAAGCAATTGTTTGATTTACTCTTTTTCTTGTAGTTTTTTTTTTTTTCATTTATCAACTTTTAGGTATATTAATGCTTGTAATTTTCTTAGTTCAGCAAGATTGAGGCAGATATTTCATTTAGAAAATAATAACAATGGATGTCCACTTATGTTTATTTGTACTTTTCATAGTGAAAAACTTTTCCTTTAAGTTCATAAAAATAAGCAAATTATTAATTACTTATTAAGAGCTTCATATAATAACTTCCAATAATATAACTTATACAATAACTTAATGTTCTGTTATTTTAATAAAGATTTTGAGAAACATCAAACTGCATTGGTTCAAAGAAAATGTTCCAATCTGTGTAAAGAAAAAGATTGTTAATTGGATGACCTGTAAAATTAAATTTTGGCCTAATGATGGCATTTGCTAACATGTTTGTGATTTTCATAGAATGTAAACAGGCTAAAGGCACTTTGACCAGATAAAAAAAAAGATCTGTTATGCATTTAAATTTGAAGTCAATCAAAAATAAAACAATTTCTTAAAGCTATTCTCCTTTTATAACCTAATTGTCAATAAAACAATTTTTTTTAAATCTAATCTGTACACTGAGGATAAGTCAGCAATTACAATTAAGTAGCCTGGCATGATTTTAGTTTTTTAATCATAAATTTTAATTTTTTTCTCAAATATTCAAAATACTTCCTTTTGAAAATTATTAGTAAAGTTAAATAACATTTAGTAAACCTTTAGGATTTGTTAGAACCTTTTAAGGATTTCATCTTAAACTCAAGTAAATATTAAGTTATGTCAAAAGTTTGAGGAAGAATGTCAAGAATTCTTTGATACAGAACAAGATGATACTTTCAACAGATCCAAAAGCTTACAGATCAATAGCAGAAAAGTCTTTAAAAAAGATGGTCTTTATTTTGAGGAATAGTTTTTGATGTCTTTTTTATTACTTGGTGAGTAAAATTTCAAAATATTTACAAACTTTTGGGACACAAAAAGACAAGAACCATAGCTCTCAGTGGTATTTAATCATTTATAAGCCATATACTCGTTACAAGTAAGGTTAAAAATTCTTTGAATGGAGTTGGTCTTTACAATATATATTAAGGATAATAGTAGATCAGTAGAGTAAAATAGAACTAAAGGAGTAAAGTTTTAATTAATCCATTTTAATCTAACTTATGAAAATATTTTTGATTAATTTAATGCAGCATAACAAGTGAATAAAACCCTCACCATGAATTTTGGGTTTGTTTAGAATTAATTGAGTAATTTTATTTGTGTTTGTCCTACTGTTGTAGTTGAACTACCCTCCAAATGAACTCAGCCGGCATCCATGTAAACCAGGACTTCTAAAGCAGGGCTCAACTTCCGGAGTAATACTATTCGCTCGGCTGAACAGTCAAATAATTTTTACACTTTTTCTCTATACCTGTACCTTATTGTTCTTTTCTAATACATACTTAAACTTATCAGGTGTTCTGTCTTTGCCACAACACCTACCTTCGTGATTTTGATGGTCTTTGGCTTGGGGTGATCAGGATCTGTACCACCAACCAATGTCCTGAAATATTCATCAAATAGTTTTCGTGAATCCCCACTGGTTATGCAGCCAATTGTCCAAATCACACAGAACTGGAATAATCCTTGCAGCCAAAGGAAAATCTATTAATAAAAAAATAAAAAAAAAATTTTTCTCAATTTTGAAAATATTATGTATGTAAATTATTTTTATCTGATTCTATTTAAGAGAAATTGCTATATAAAGAATATAAACATGGATAAGTTTTGCAGTTACAGGGAAGTGGTGGGAAGTTTACAAATTAAGATACCTTTACTTTCATAGTTTTTGACTGTTTCGTTTATAGTTATTTTGTTTCATTGCTTTATTAATACACACACACACATATATATAAAGTTCAACAGTGTGGTATCGCCACACTGTTGACCTTGGATAATCAATCTTTTATATATGTGTGTGTGTGTGTGTATAATAAAGCAAGGAAACAAAATAACTTGATCTTTTTAAGAAATATAAACATAACAGTCACAAACTATGAAAGTAAAGGTATCTCAATTTGTAAACTTCCCTGTAACTGTAAAACTTATTTTTATATAGCAATTACTCTTAAATAGAATCAGAAAAATAATTTACATATAATTATCAACCATGTGTGATACCACAACAGTATTTAGTGACTATATTGGTTACACACACACGAACACATATATGTATACATAAATATTGCTAAATTTTTTATTGCCAAAATAATTTGTGCTGGTAATACTTAAATTGTTTGTTTGCAATACTGTACAGTGAAATTGTTAATATATGAAAAAATGTGTATGTAAATGCATCTATACATACATAATTAAACATAAAGAGACAATTAGAGAGAGACAGACAGATGAATAATCAAGTTGACAGACAGACAGATAGATAGATACACATATAGATAGTTAGATAGACAGACAGACTGATAGGTGCACAGATAGATAGATAGATAGATAGATAGATAGATAGATAGATAGATAGACGGAGTCAGAAAGACAAACAAATAGAGAGGTGAATAGATAGACATATCAATAGATAGAGAGACAGATGGATAGACAGTCAGACAGACAGACAATGACTAGACAGAGAGACAGACAGACAGATAGATAGATAGATAGATAGATAGATAGATAGATAGATAGATAGATAGATAGATAGATAGATAGACATACCTGTTGGCTGCTGAGCGCCCTGCCATCTTTTCCTGAAGCCTTTATTTCATCCATAACACAAGTAAACAGCTTAAGAAGAGACTGCACTAAATGCATGTCTGATGCTTGGATAAACAATTTACATTTATGTCGAATGAAGTAGAGAAGTGGAGGCAAGAGCCATTCAAACAAATCATTGATCAGTTGTATGTGTTCCTCTTCTAAATTTGCTGGTAGTTCGTGTTGCATGTAGGATTCTTTCAATGGTCGCCACCCCATTTCGTCTGGCTCCATGTAAATCATGCCACAACGACTAACTGTGGCAGGTGATGCTTGTTCCAGATCGGCAGGTTCAAAAATCAGATTCATAGAGCTGCTCATCTGAATAATCTCTCCACTCATCAAGCATAACTGGAAGGCAAAACAAAAGCTTTCTCAAATTAAAAAAAAGAAGTAATTTTAGAATTAAAATTCTCTCTCTCTCTCTCCCTCTCTCTCTCTATATAAATGTATATAATATTTACTTGGTCAAGTACACTAAACCAAGTTAGGTATAAGGTCAGTTTTACATGCTTTTGCATTCAGTGTTGGCCTTCAGCTAGATGAGCTGCTCTCCAGAGTTAACAAGCCCTATCCACCCAAGGCAGCAAAAGATGAATGTAATGGTTTTAACTGGGATTTGAACTCGTGAAATACGATTCCAGTCTGAGCTCTTACCAATGTTCCACCCTTACTGCCCTTATATATATATATATATATTAATCTGTAGAGTAAGATTGCCAATATTTAGTTAGAGTGCTCAGTATCAGTAATAGAGCATGTATAGTAGATAAGCATAGACATAGAATCACCAAAGGCTGTTGACTTTGTGTCTATGTTTATTTACT
>JAUZSX010182057.1:0-11664 GCA_034780655.1 Idiosepius hallami
CTCTCTCTCTCTCTCTCTCTCTCTCTCTCTCTCTCTCTCTCTCTCTCTCTCTCTCTCTCTCTTTCTCTCTCTCTCTCACTCACTCACTCACTCACTCACACACACACACAGTGATGCTGGATCAGTGGTAAATGTTGTTTTTTTAGTTTTTAGTTTTTATGAGCTAATGCTGTTAATGATTATAATTATAATAATAATTAGTAGAACCCCTGGAAATTCTATGGTAGTTGTTAATTTTTAAAACACACAATTAAATTAAAACAAATATAAAATGAAATTAATGAATTCTAGTTCTTCTGAAGCATCAGATAATATAGATAATAAATATAATGTTTATTAAGGCTAAAATGATACGTTGAATGAATCAGTCAGTTATATTTCGGAGTTAAAACTCCATTATCAGATTATTGGTCTTTTTGGTGCCTGTCTTTGTATAATTGTTAAATGAAAAAGATTTAAAAAAAAACAAAAACGCTTTGTGTTTAAAAATGAATAATTTTTTCTTGAATTTCATAAATTTCTTCTCCTTATTTTTAAAATTTTTAATTCAAAAATGCTTTTTTGTATCTTCGTTGAGTTTTAAAAAAAATGTTTAAAAGAAACAATCTTTACTCCTATGTTGGTAAAATGATTTATACGATCAAGTTGCATTGGAGACATTGGTCGCCGTCAGATCCCCGAAGTTAAACATCATCAAGCCTGAATGGGTGATCATTTAAGAATACCAGTCATTACAGTTCAAATTCTTGTTTTCTTCAGCTCGATCTAGCCATGCGCAGTTCTCGTAAAACAGAAATTCAAAAGCAGATGTAGTACCGAATCAAACATGGCGATTTGACTTTGATGTGTATATAGATTATATTTATCAAATATAAAATGATTTCCATAAAAAAGAATAAATAATCGAGTTGAAATAAAGGGAAATTTTCTTTAAATTTAAAAATTTAAATTATAATCAAATTAATTACATTAAACTTGAAACTGTTAACAGCCATTTTGAAAAAAAAAAATTTCACAGGAAATGGTTTTCATGATTTTTACATGTTAAAGAGCTAGTGTAAAGGGAGGTAATTTATTCATCTTAAATTTTGCTGTAATATCATTTTAGCCCCCCCCCAAAAAAAAAAAAAAAACAACAACAAAAAACAATCAATTATAGAAATTAATATTGAATTATTATATTGATTATTGTAATGATTATTATATTAATTATTATATTGGTTATAATGATTATGGTATTGATTTTATATTGATTATTATATTAATTATGATATAATAATAATGAAATTATTGAAGTTTATTATTCAATTAAGTACTGGTGAAGATTTCATAAAGATTTAATAACTGCTCATCACTAGACTCCTCATCACGTGGTTTTTTCATCACGTCGACAACTCATCACCCTGACATCAAGTGATTTCATCACCCAAAGAAAAAAATTTCATTTATTCACCTAATAATGTGATTTTATGTTTTTATTATGTTAAATTTTAGCCTCTTTGGCAATTTTGGGATTATTTTTACAAGAGATTATTAAAATCTATAAAGTGAATATCAGCCACTTTATCAAACTTTTTAAAAAATAAACAATAAAAAATCATTTATTTAAATTATTTTATTTTCTATTTTTAATTAGAAATCCAAACAAACTTCTCCAAATAGTTTCATTTTATTTTAACTTAATGTAAACAAACATTACCAAACTTAAAATTAAAAACAAAAAAATATCCTAAAAAAAATTTTTTTTAATAATTATTTTATTTTTAAACGAGCATAACTTTATAAAAGACACTTTTAAATAATGTTAATAAAATAAAAGTTAAAAGTAATACTGTTCATATAAACAGCACGTTTTTTCTCACCACCGTAATTATGATATGAAAACAATATCGCTATTTGAGAAGTTAACAGTTTTAAATAAGCAGAACTTGTTTTTAAATAATAAACAATATGAATTTTTTTTTCATTTCAACAAGAACATAATTTTAAAAAAATTAAACAAGGAAACAAATTTCTTTTAAACAAGAAAATAATTTAAAATGTTTTTCTTTAACTTCAACAACACGTGATTATTCTTTTAAAAAATAATTAATTTTAAAAATTGTTGTGATGTCGATTGAAAGCTCGGAGTGATGGATGATTTGTCGACGTGATGAAAAAAACCACGTGATGATAAGTCTAGTGATGAATAGTCGGGTAATGATGAGAAGACCCATGGCCTACTTATATACCTACATGGCCTTGTAACCGACATTTGACACCGGTCGGATAACAGTCCGATTGAAATTATTTGTTCGTCTACAAAGTGATAGTAAATTCACAATTTATCATCTGAAAAACATTAGAAATGTATAGTTTTTCTCCTGAAAATTATTATTAAAATAAAATATATTAGGCAAACAAATAAATTTTATTTAAAAAAATCATTCAGTAATACAAAAACATAAGTAAAAAGAAGTTTTTTAAGCATTCCACACTATTTTTTTAACTTCATCTGTTGAAATTTTTTGTTCATTGTTGTAAAATATATTTACAACAATTCTTATTGCAAATATAAGTCCCTTTTTAACGTAAAAAAACCATTAACTTTTGCGAGGAAGACCTGAAGCCAGTTCAGACTGACAAATAAACATTTTGGCCTTGCATGAATCAGAAATGAATAAGGTCTCTTTGTCACCAAAAAGGAAAGAAGTCGCATTAACTATTTCTGGATACACTGCAAAAAAAGTTAATGAATCATTTTCAATGTGAAATAATGTGTTCCCAGGTTTTGGTAGGCCAAGGCTGAGACACTATGAAATTTACCATGACTTACTTTCTCGAGGAGGTCAAACGCAATGGCAGTTTGTTTATGCTTCTTTTGCTATCCTTTAATATGCAGATCAATTTATAGCAAAAGATTATGAATCCACAACAATTTTTGGCAATATATTCTCCAAAATATATTTTATCATGTAAAAAACACGTTGCAAAACATTTTCAGTCAAATGAGTAAAATCCGTTATGGTATCATTCAGCTGAAAGAAAATCTTTTAGTTCGTCTTTTTCAATTCGTCGTTGCTTGTTTTTTTTTTCTAAAACTAGTTTGAGTCGGCAAAAGTGACGGTTTTATTAAATGAATTATGGCTACAGGTTGTAAATTCCAATTCGTTTCTTTTTCCTGAAAGTTTCGTCAATCATTTCGATTAACAAATTTATTCCATTTTTCGATAAGATCTGATTTTCCGAAAAGAAAAACAAAATGTGGAAAGTTTTTCACAATTTGTATAATATCCACATGAACAGACAAATGTTATACATTTGTTAAGCATTTTTTGTTAAACAAAATTATCACAGATAATTTTAAATTCCAATATAAATGCAATTAATGCGTTAGCAAATAAATAATGTGGAAATATGGAATTCTAAGAAACGCGCTTATGAGCTTGAAAAATCAAAAAAGGTCACTCTTGACCACTAATTATTTATGGCATTATTATTATTTTCTTTTAGAATAAACATGAATTTTTGTGTTGAAAATAAGTTTATAAATTAAAATATGCCCTAATAAATTCTTTGGAAATTTGTAAATTATTTATTGACGTTCAAAAAACATAGTTCTTAGAGTTACGCCCCTTTTATTTTTTTAAAATTACCTAAGAGGCCATTATGATATTTTACTTTCATTTTATCGGCCTGTTACGAGAGGCCTTATTTATGTAAGATGAAGGGCCACATTTATAAGTAGGGTTAAAAAGTGTGTTATGTCCCTTTAGAATCATATTTTATTAGGGCTTTTTTAATCTACCGATACCGATCTACCGAATACCGCTCCAATCGGTAGATTTTCAGTAGATCGGTAGATTTTCAGAAATCTACCTATCTACTGATACCGATTAAACACGGCTCGCTACCGATACCGGCGGTAGATCTTTTCTACCGAATCCCAGCTCTGCAATTTTTATAGTTCATTTATAGTTCATTTTTAGCTAAAAGTATGAAATTTGGTATGCATGAAGGAAAAGTTTTTAAATACGATTTTTAAAAAAAGCAGTTTTTAGTTTAGAACAACATCCGCCGCCGCAATCTTGTGCAAAAATAAGCAATTGTGTATAAAGTTTAAAAATAGTGAAAGGGTTAATGTGTTTTTCCCTCTCGATTTTTACCAGGTGTATAGTTAATGGCTATTGGTTAGATTTTTTTAATTTTGCCAATTCTTACGAGAAGTAGACAAATCGTGTCTACCCAGGAAAAACAAAACTATTCTAACTTTATTTTTGTTCTAGTGAAACAAACAATATTTTATCACACAAGCATGAGAGTTTGCAGAATTATTGATTTTTTAAATTAAAGTTTGAGAAAAAAAAAAAGTGCAAACCACCAGATATTCCAAAATACCGGCTATTTGCCAAGATGGCCGCTGTACGGCTTTTTATGGCAAATTAACACGATATATACATTTCAACAATTTTCTTACCCAGATACATTAGGAGTTCATTTGCCTGGATTTATAGAAACATAACAAATGACTTTAAGGATCCAATATGGCAGCCCTTTTACAAGGTGGCCGCCGATTACGGTAGATGCTACATATGCACAAGTCGAAGAGTTCATATTGACAACAATACACAACCTATTCTGGTCTAAATTCATTCACATCTGATTTTTTTAAGTTTGTCAACGACAATTAAATAGTAGATTACATCTGAGTCTTTTGACACAGATGTATTTCCACCACAATCCATTTTGCATCCACACTTTGTTAGACTTGTTCATAAAACTTCAAAATCATATCTTTTCACCATCTCCACTCGAAGGATACTTAAGTTCTGGCTGATAAATGACACACTATCCCAAATTTAACCTAATTAGTAGACTGCTAATTTGGCATGATTCGTTCGTATATTTTGTGTCAGTGGGTTCTATCGTATAACTTCCGCTTTCTTCCTTATCTACTGTTGTACTTGGCTGATCATACATAAGAACCAGATATTTCTCCAGCACATGTAGGTCAGATTCCTCAATCTTAGAACGGCTGTTTCACGAAGGTGTCGAAGCCATCATTGAAGACATTCTACAACTGCCAAACAGACTCTTCCCCTTTTGCATTGAAAACGCCATACTCAGTAAAGGCATGGAAGAATATTGATTCTGTTGATTATCTCTGATCCTCAGGTGGACACCAGTCCATCAATAGGAAAGCATTTAATTTGCTCATCTTTTCCAAATTTAATCCACATTTGCTCAAGGCCAGTTGTTTTGAGAGAAGGTATATGCAATATGGCAGTTACAATGATGTCCGTGTCATTTCCATCCACCATCAGAAAATTGTAGGCTTTTTTAGTTGCATTCCATACATGTAAGAGCATCCACATGTCAACTCCTCTTGGGGACAGGGACCTCATTCCACTGGTGTAATTGACAATAGTAAGCACGTCTTTGGCCTTTGTTACAATGACTGAGTTATCTATAGTCATTTTAGCCACTCCACAAGAACCTAGAACAATAATTCAGTCTTGCTAGCACTGTTTTAAATTAAACTCTTCCTGTTTGTAGGCGTTTTACCATGTGGCATCACACGTAATTGATACTTATATGTAGACGCTTTTACAAACCACGGTTGCCAACATAAAAATGTATTTATCAGAAGGTACAATATACTAGAGCAAAAGAGGATGACGAACAAGGGCGCTCAGTGTTTATATTTTAAAACAATTTTATTCGAGATAAAAAAATGGTTTAAATGGATTAGCTGGTGTGTTTGAGAAGTGGGTGAAATATTAAATGTTTGTTGAAAGTGAAAAGAGAGAAATTGACGTTTAAGTGAAAAACAATGCGGTTAGATAAAAGTTAAAGTTTGGAAAGTAAAGTTCGTTAGGAGAAATTTGTCTTACTTGTAGGTTAGGAACGAAATATACTCGTGTGTGCATGAGGATTTTGACAGAAGGCCATGTTTAGGGCGTTTGCAGTTTCGAGTGTAGTAATAGTAGTAGCGGTTGGTGTTGTGGCCGTTGCTGATGATAGCTGTGTCGGATGAAGGCTGGACGAGGACGTGTGGTGTCAGGCCCTTCCTCCACATCACCATATTGGGTGACATGGAGTATAGTAGAAAAAGCTTCAAATAAGAGGAAAACAGTCCTTTTGGTCGTCTTTTATAACCTGAAGCCAGCTCCAGAATCGAATCGGGAAAATATGGTTTATTGAGCTCTGATTGGATAATACATACATTGACTACCATCAGTCATCTTGCCTCGGCTCGTCACTGATTGATTAACACGTCTAGGTGGAACGAGAGCGGATTGTGCGTGTCGTACAAGACAAGCACGCACAACGTAATTTTTTTTTAAGTACAGTCGACTTAAGAAGAGCAGCCCTTACACGCATGTGGCTCGCTCATATATTGCCATTCTTTGAGTCGGCCAATCTTCTGTCAATAAGGGGTAGTCACCATATAAATATATATTGTAAGGTAAAAAAAAGGTAAAATTCAAAACCTGGAAAAACGGCGGTTGCTGTCAATTTCACGCTTGCGCGATCGTCAGACACACTCTATCACCGATATCGAGCGAGCACTCTTCCACTCTTATTCCCCTAAATTACGTGAGTCTTTTCGGCGTAGAGCAACAGTCAGCACTAGAGAGCAGCCAACACAGGCTGTCAATAGTTCAGTTCATGCACAAATCTTTGGCTTAAAAAAAAGTCAGGTGGAAAGTTGTTTCCGTTGTACGAACTGGAATAAGGTTGATAATGTGTGTGCGTGAGTGTGCGGTATAGTAATTATATTAGAACGTTCGGTTTCTTTCTTTCTCTATTTTCTATTTGTGATATTAAATTATTATAAACCCAAGAGTTAGTTGAAAACATTGTGACAGTTAAGTTTGTAACTTGAAGACCTGTTTAGGCAAAATGGACTTTTGGGGGCCTTCCTTCTGGGGACTGTTAAACCATTAGTATATAACCCAGTAATGATTTGATTTAGACATTCTGTCAATAAGGTACTTCTGTCAATCTATGTCAAAATTTTATGAGTATGTTTAAATAATTTATTTCTAAATTCAGGGCTTAATACTAAGACAATATTTTAAGAACTCAGTTTCAAGATCTAGATCTACCATTATCATTTAAATAATATATGCCTTAAATAATTTGTATTCCCGTTATCCCACTATTTTCCCCTTTTTATGATTTTAATGAGAATTTTGGACAACTTCGAAGGCCTAATGACTTGACATTAATGACTGAATAAAATTGAATGAATGACAACCTTACTGACAGATAAAATTTGAGAAGACAAAAATTTTGAATTCCTAAATAAGCAATTTTTAACCAACCAGAATGTATTTCCGAATTAAAAAAAAAATAATAGTTTTTTTTATTCTAATCTGATACTGCTAAAAAAAACCTTTGAAATCAATTGAAATTATGCTCCATTCATCCTCCTCTTCCTCACTCTCTTTTCTCTTAAGAAACTAAAAAAAAATAACCAAATAATTTATTTGATTGCCTAATTAAAAAAAAATGTGTTGGTTGTAAAGCATGCAACAAATTCTTAATGTGGAAATTTTATATCTTTACAGATTTTTTTTCAATAAGGTAAAAAAAAACATGTCCATTATTTTCACTATATTTTATTTTACTTATATTAATTCGATCCTTTGAACGTTTTCACTGCGGAATAGATAGTTCCACTTCCGGTTTTTTAAGCATTCATTCACACAACTAGTAATAAATAACAAGATGGGTTTTATTATATTTTCTTACGAATTATGCTGTGATATTATAGCTATGATTTGATCTTCATGAACAATAATGGCTTTATTTTTTTTTTTTCGAATCTTTTATTGGCAAAAATTTAATTAATAAAAAAGATATAATCAGCCGACAGAGACGCCTTTCCTACAACATAAAAACCTTAAGATGCAATTTACAAAAACAAGTATTTCATTCTTTGCTTTTGCAACTTTTAATTCTTTCTCTCTCATTATTACTTCAAAATATAAGGTTCGATTAGATTTTTAAACGATTTTTTGGGGTTGTCATTTTTTTCTCTATTTGTGTGTAAGTAATGTTAAAACATTATTTCTTGAATAATAATTATTTGTTACCACAACAACAACAATTCCTTTAAGTTAAAAAGGTTAATTATTTTGCTTATTGTTTAATGACTGATAGCTTTTTAAAATGATAGTTGACAAATAATTATTTATTTATTATGCTAATAACTACTTGCGCTAATACTACTAAGATTTATGTGATGATAATATTCGTAGTAAAACTATTAATTTTAAGAAGTAGTATTACTACTACAACTGTACCGATGAAGGATTTCTCGTCGTTTGCCTAAAATCCAGAGGTAAGTAAAAGTAAAGAAAAAAAGGTAACTTCTAAGACTTACTTATATTTATTACACTGGTTTTCTAGTCAACAGTTATTATTTTAAACCGAGCGGTTTTAAGAGGATATTTTAATTATTTGCTAATATATTTATGAAGAGAAAAGAGTTATCGCCTTTTTGCTTCTTTATTAAAAAACAAAACAAATAAAAATAGCTTTTTTCAAGTCAGCTCATCGTGTTCAATCCTCATTGAATACATTTTTTAAATAATAATCTTATTTGAATTTATTATTTCTTAATGCAGAGTAGCAATCTATTTTTGTTTTATATTGATTTATTATTATTAACTATTAATTTTATGGCCTTTTGGTCTAATATGCCTCATGAATGTTTATTTTTGACCAGTTACAAGAAAAAACACCGTTTTTTATTATTGTATTTAATTTTTATTACACTGTTTTGTTTATGTAGAACTATCAAACAATCTATTAAAATTATTCGGTTTATTTCTTTTTACGTTGAAAACAAATATATTGTATACAATTTTAACCAAAATGTTTCATTATGTTGTCAATAATTTTTGCTGTTTCCATGTCATTTTGATTAATTTAATATCAAAGTTGTTTAACATTAATTCATAAAATTAGCAAAGATTTTTTTAAATAATTCAAACTATATTTTATTTTCTATTTATTTGTTTTTTTTTTTAGTTTTAGATGTTTGTTTTTTTTAGTTTTGTTTGTTTTTTCTTTTTTGATGGTGATTATTTTCAATTAGATTTTAGAGATTATTTAATTTTTGAAAAACAAAAATCATATTTTAATTATTTAAAAAAGTGTTCGTTCCTTACACTCTGTGTGTGTATGCACACTCAATGTACAGTGTTTGCGTGGTAAATATTTTTGTTATTAAGCTCCATTGTTAATCTATTTTTTTTTTATTTCAAATAAAATTCTAAAATTGAAAGTCTTAATTCTATTACGTATTTACTCTTTCTTACGATTAAAAAAAACCCAAAGAATTTCTTTTAAATACAAACAACACCGACTACTCCCCACCTCACCCACCACTTTCACCAAAAACCAAAACCACTAGTACCAACAAACAACCACCTACCCACCTTTATTTATTTCCTAAAACAAAACCAGTATTCATTTATCAAATTAGATATCGCATTATATGAAGGGTGACATTATTTCCTTCGCTTCTTCATATTAGGTGTATAAAATGTAATCAATCAGAAAATTTTTGTGCATTATATGCATTCCAAGCAAAAATCAAACATGAAAACTAAGTGAAATATTTTTTTACTGAATTAAATTTATTTTTGTGGCTAACGTTTGAAAATTCAACAATCAGTCAACACATGCTAAAATAAATGAATCGCCACATCTTTTTTTTGACGATGTTGTGTTGTTGTTGACATTGGTGTTAATGAAAATTTCCCAAATTTTGTCCGTGTTTAAATTTAATTCTAATTATTTTTTAAATTTTATTTTACCATCAATCTTTTCCTTGTGGTGGATAGTTTTAATTATTTAAATGAAATTATTATTTCCTTATTGAGACTTTGTTGTTTTTTATTTTATTTCCAAGGATGAAAATTGCTTCTTCAGTTTACGTTGTTTGCACATTTACCTTTTTTTTAAGTAAAACCCTTAAGTTCTGAGGGTAAATAATAAGTTATGATTCTGAATAACTTGACCTTAAATAATAAGTTGTCTCGCACTCGCATTATGAAAGTTGGCACCGGATGAATGACCAATACGTTGATAAATAAATAAATTTTGAATATAGGCTCGTTCATTCATTTTGTTAATTTCGTAAAATGTTAAAACAAACCCAGAACCAAACCACATTATGTTTGAATTTGAATAAAAGGTTATTTGCAAGTAAATATTGCTTCGAAAAACATATTATGATTTTTAATTTATTATTAAACAATTAACATAAATTTGATTGCCTTATATTTGATAAAAACAAAATAATAATGACAATCCCCATGTTTACAACAACCAAAACTAAATCATGAATGAATTGAAATAGATTTTAAAGCAAAAAGCTCGACCATACACACACACACACACACACACACACACACACACACACAGAGAACTTTCTTATATTTATTTATTTATTTTTGTGTTGATTGTTTTATTTCATTTACATTACATTTTATTTATTTTCAAATTTTGTTTCCTAGAAATTAAAAAATAGAAATTATTCCTATTATTTTTTAAAGCAAATGGTTTGGTGTTGGTGTGTGTGTGTATGTATGTATGTATATGTATGTGTGTGTGCCATTTGTGCTTCTTGTGCTATCGTATAAGCAAATAAGTTTGAAAATAAGATTTTAAGGCAAAAAAAAAAGACTGAAAAACATTTATAAATTTATTTTTGTAGTGGCGAATTATTTTTTTTTTTTAATAAGATTTTTATTTTTATTCTACGGTGGGGATGGGAAGGTCGTTCGGGCTTATTTTCATAACAAACTAAAAATTAAAAAAAAAAGGCTTTTTCTCTCGTACTTTTAGTGACCCTCTGTCGTCCTCAAGTTAAAAAAATCGTTTGTTGTACGTTAATTCGTTTTTTGAATATTTTTAATGTACAAGAAAAGACAAACAAAAATATCCATGTTTATTAAACATAAGTTTTTGCTCGTAATTTTTGTTACTGTGACAGAATTTGGTAAATTTAAAAATATCTTCTCCTTCCAAACTGACTTGATTTGGGAAAAATTGATTATTTTTTCTAAAATTAATTTATTAGCATTTTCATTTTATTGTTAATTTTTATTTAATATTATGTTTCAACAGTTAGTTCAAATTGTTGTTCTACTTCACTCATTCTAAGAGTTCTGTTCTTTCTCAGTTCGTCTGTGTGCCCTCGCTGCTGGCAGCGCATGCATAGGAATTTAGATGAACAAACATCCCGGGAGCACTTTCAATAAAAACAAATGCTTAAAAAATAATATTAAACTTTTACTGGGTGTTTTAATGTTTAAATCACGTTTCTTTTCTTTCTTTTTTTTTTCTTAAACTCTCTCTTTTTTTTTTTTTAGTTGTTTCAGAATAGAATTCAATTAAAATTGTATGATTTCCAAATTGATTTGTTAGTGTTTGATTTTTTTTTTTTTTAAGTTTCTACCTGAAAACATTAAGAAGTTCAAAACTAATTGCGTTAAACTGAAAGAAAAGTTAATGTTATTATTGTATTGTTGAATGTATTGTTGTTGTGAATGTTTTTGTTTATCTCGTCTTCCGTCTCATCATAAAATAGAATTATTTGTTCAACCAAAACGCATTAAGTAGAAATGATAGAATAATCCATTATGACTCAATTATTAAGAT
>JAUZSX010182275.1:0-16464 GCA_034780655.1 Idiosepius hallami
TTACTGTGTACTGTGAACTGAAGTTCTGAACTGTTTGAGATAATATGTCTACTCATGTGTTTGTACCATTTTGTACCATTCGTAATGTCTTCATTTATCCAAAATACATGTTTGTTTGTTCTTGCAACGAGCCGTCGTTATTTTGTTTTCCCCCTGTGACAGAGTTCAGGTCGCACTTCCTCCAGTCAATTACACTATAAAGGAACTAAAAGCTATCAAGGAACTAAGATATAGTTGATCAGTCTGTCTTTGAAATGTCGCAAACACTTTGGTGGCAATTGATGAAAGAATTACTAAGAAATTCTTAAGATTTTGATTCAAATATGAAGAGAAAAATTGACAATTGTTCCATGTGATAAAAGAGAATAATTGTCAATCCTCCTTATGTTTTTTATAGCAGTGTATTTCATGTTTTGATATGATTTAATTTTATGTTATAACTGTAATTATTACTAACATTTTATGATATTAACCCTAGAACTGACTTAGGTTTGCATGAGTCACACCACAAATGTTGATTTTGAAAACAATATTTAAACTCAAATAATTCACCAATTTTTATAATTCTTTCAGGACTTCTATTTATTTTTATAATTGTTTTTGTTGTCAACATTTTATGGAAGGATTTTTCATTCTTTGTTACATTTCCAACTTCTAACCTATTAAACAAAAGAATATGACTAAAAGAATCACATCATGTTTACTGATTAAGAAAATAATACCATGTACAAATATTTTACTTGAATTTTCTTAGTTTCTGTAATTTCTTAATCTATTTTTCATTCCTTATATTCATCAGGTAAGTTGTTTTGCAAACTAGAAAACAAATATATCTGTGAACTTTTGGTTGGTTCTCTCTATCTAAATCTTTCTGTCTCTTTCTCTGTCTGTCTGTCTCTCTTTCTCTCTCTCTCTCTCTCAATGAACGATTCATATTTTATTTTATTTATCACTTTCTGTATCTATTTTTACTTCAAGATTGAGGTTCACAATTGAAATATTTTAACAGATTGATTTCAATGAGCTGATCAATAAAGAATCTTTTATTTCATTCCAATAATTTCATTTTATTTCAAAAACATATCTTATATTTCTTTCAACTAAATGTTGATTAAAATGCGACACTATGTCTTGTGGAAAGAAGATCAAGGTATTTTCAGGGGATAGCTAGTTATTTTCTTGTTGAAAAGGCAACAATAATGAAGAAGCAACAAGCCAGGTTAGTTGGTCACTCTAGAATATTGTAATGAAAGCTCATTATTATCATTATCATTACTTGATGTCATATATGTTCTATTAACAATTTATGGTATTTTTTTTATGTTTCTCTTCTGATAATAGAAATGGATGTATACAGATTTTATTTTAGAAAGAAAAAAAGTATGTTTTTTTTTTTTTGCTTATAACTTTCCATACATGGATTATTTGGGTTAAAAGATCTGATACAATTATCAGTTGATCATCCAAATACTTTAAAGACTATTTGTGATAATTTAAACAAAACCAACTGACAGTATAAAACAATCACTGATATTCAAATTATACAGTGCCATGTTAAAATTAAGGAACAAAAATTCAAAATTAAATATTATTACTAATAAGAGTTGGATTTTTTTTAAATTTGCTTAGTTATTTAATTAATTAATAATAAGTTAATATTATTCTTGAAATTAGCTTGTAGAAATATACCTATGAAAGAATGTCCTAAAATTTCAGGATTAGTTATAATTATTTACTTATTCAAAATATATCTATTTCTGGGTTTCTCACATGAAATAGACTAAAAACTGAAAAAATATAAAATCGTTGTTTTTGTAGCTGAACTTAATAATAAGATAAATAGTTTAAACACTAAATATTATAATGTTTGAACTTTAATTTTTATTCAAATATCTTGAATATAACAAACAAAGAATTTCAGGAATGTTTGGAGATGATGCCTAAATATACAATATCTTTAATTATTATAATTTTCTATAACTACAAAAATTTTTAGTTTTAATATCAATACTTTTTGGGTTATTAGACTTAATATTCAAGAAAGCTGGCAGTCTGTCTAGTTTAATTAGTTATTTGAGTTTACTATAATTTCAAAATTTGAATTTATAAAAATAAATACTAGTATATGTTACATATATGTATAATGTCTAATATGTGTAGATATTAAAAATCACAGATTATTTGAATGTATATATATATATATATATATATATATATATATATATATACTAGTTAGGTGTAGACACGGAGTCAACGGGGATCGACAACTGTCAGTTTCTCGCTATGCGTTCGTCAGGTCGAAAAGGAAGTTAAATTATTTGCGTTCGATTTAAATAGTGTGGGGGCGGAAGTTGGGCGCATTACATTACGGGAGTTAGTGTTTTTTTTTTTGTTGTTAAATATATTATTAATACGTACACATATATACACATACACATAAACATTATATATACATATATACAGTGCGTGTGTGTGTATGCACACACACACATATATACATACACATACATACATACACATATACATACATATATACACCATATATATAGCTTACACTATACACATATATACATATATACACACTTACATACATATGCATGCACACACACATATACACATACATACATATACATACACACATACATATATACACATACATAGATACATATGTACACATACATATACATGCTTACACACATACACTTACATTTACATACAAATATACATATATACCCATACGTAGATATAAACACATGCACACATGCATATGTATACACACACACATATGTATATATTTATTGCTGTATGTGGTTAAAATTTAAAATTAAAGTTAACACCATCGTTTATATATTGTAATTGGAACTATAACTACTATTACCAAGTTCTGATACTATTTCAACTTCTCTTTTGTATTCCCTGTGTTTTATGTCAATTATTCTAACTAGGTTTATGTAAATTGGTGCGCTTCCTACCTTCTGATGGTGGTACTTGGGCAGAAGACACTATTGTACATTAAATATACATACATCCATATATATACACGCCTATGTAAACGTATATACATGCTCGCACATTCATATCTCTATTAAGTTTATCTGTATGTTTGTATGAATATTACACCTGCACATACGTTCATGTACATATACCTTTTTTTTTATACGGTTATGGAAATGGTGTTTGAATGTGATTTTTTTACCTATGTGGTTTTAAATGTGCTAGTGTGTGTTTATTTTCATGTCTGCATTTTGATAATATTTCTGATTTTTTATT
The DNA here is from genome assembly GCA_034780655.1 of Idiosepius hallami. NCBI lineage: Eukaryota > Metazoa > Mollusca > Cephalopoda > Idiosepiidae > Idiosepius > Idiosepius hallami. Next base: position 3,271 of record JAUZSX010182275.1, read on the forward strand.
TAAAATTGTTTTTTGTGATGGATCTGTAATTATAGCCACTTTTTCCTGTAAGCATAGCAGACACTTTTTTGATATTTTGTTGTATGCAGGTGCTATTTTTAAAATGTTCCATGGAATAAAAAAAAAACAATGCATCAGTCCAATAACAACAACAACCAAATATTTCAAACAAAAATCAATTCAAACAAAACATCATGGCTGAAACCCAAGGGTATCAGTTATACACAACACATATACATGTAACCGCTCTATCTATAAATCAATTGATTAACAAATATTGAGCACTCTACTTTGCAATACAGCAAATATGTTTGCCCTTCAAACTCTCTAAAAGTGTGTATGGAACCAAACAACATGTATATATATACATACATACATACATATATATATATCCAGCCAAATGGGCCACAAAGTTTTTTTTTTCTGCATGGAGGAATTCAATGATACAAGTCCCCTTCTGATACATATCCATGACTGAGGCTGCTTTCTTAGAGCCTGTTGTGGGTGAAACACACCCCAGAATGAACTCTACCAATAATCACTATAAATGTGATCTCTCTCATCAACCCGAGTGAGAGAGAGAGAGGATTTCAGCATATGCTGCCAAGCCATGTGCCACTATTTATGTACCTTCAGTTAATATACTTGTTAAACCTTAATACTGTCTTGTTTCTTATATTTTAACTATACTATATAGAATGCCATACTCAACCACAACAGAGCCTCACGCCAATAATATCTGAAACAGTTTATGATTGTATACTTTTAGTCATCATAACAATGCAATTTGTAACCCACTCTGATCTATTCAGTTGGAATAATGGAAGGCATGTTTTCATTAAAACATTAAGTCGGTTACTTCCATTTTCTGTTTGTGGCACTACGTTAATAATTTATATTCCATTTTTTAAATAAACCGAAAACTTGTCCTCTCCTGCATTAATACTTTTAAAATCAAATGAATTCCGATACACCCTTGAATGCCATTCTATATTTGCTTAAGTGCAGATGTAAGAATTCTTGTGAGAAATTTATTTGTGATAATTGAATAATGACAGCATAATATCTAATAAAACTTAAGAGATATTTTTCTCCATATGCATTTTTAAGAGGGAAAAAAATCCCTGTATCAACAGATTTTTACAAGATTAAAATGGCGCCGTGAAATTTTACTTTAATTTTCTATTTTCGCAATATTTTCTGGATATTTTTTCACCTTTACAAACATTTTTTTACTTCAGTTTATTAAAAAAAAATTTTTTCAGATATTTTTTAATTTACAACAAACATTTTAACGACATGTGTCACATGTCGTTAAAATGTTTGTTGTAAATTAAAAAATATCTGAAAAAATTTTTTTTTTAATAAACTGAAGTAATAAAAATGTTTGTTGTGACATGTGTAGGTGTGTGTGCGTTGCGTTCGAATTTCTAACTTTTACAATAAATCTTTAATATTTACTTACAATAAAGAGACGATATGAGGCAAAAGAAGACATACACACAAATTTCACGCATGCGCCGTGTTAGTATTGGGGACCATTCCTTATTTCAAAATGCAATCTCAACAGGAAACACTAATCTTCACTTGTACCAAACTAGTTTTCCCTCTAAACAATTATTTTTGTTTTTAAATGTATTCCCATTTTAACTCTTTGAACCCTAACTTATCAAAATTACTAAGTAGTCACTCAGAGTCGTTCAACATATCAGAGACGAAATATTGGTGTGTCGTTTTTTTGCTTTATGTTCTCAGGGCCGACATATCGGCCCTTTAGGGTTTAAAAGGTTAAAAATGATATACTTTACATTTATTATATTAAATTAGAAACGAATTTTTACTAAAATTAATATAGAAACAATTTCTAGTCTGTAATAAGATAGATTATAAATGATTTTTAATAAATTTTTAATACAAATGACTTTTGCTGTTGAAACACATAAGAAATTATTTTTACTATAAAACTTTAAAAAAATTCATTTTGAACAAGAAATCTATTAAAGATATTTTTGCTGGTGATGGAACTGAAAAGGTATTTTTTATCAATCAATGATTTTAACCAATTAAAATTAAATTATTATTCAAAACTCGTCAAACGAATTTTAGAATTTGAATAAATAGCAATTCAAAATTTTTTCATAAGGGTCACTGAGTTATACTTTAATCTTAGCTTTTAACAATTGAACAAAAATTACAAAAATAGATTTTTTAAAACGTTTTTAGACTTTTATGTGCGTTACTGTGTATTGTGCATTTTTGCATTAGTAACAGATATTAACTAAAAATGGTTGTTTACGCTTTGATACTCACAGGGTGGATGCTTTGGTTCACGCTTTAGATTGTCTTGGCTAATATTGGATGATTTTACAAAAAACTAAGTGTTAATACAATGAAAAGTTTTATAATTAATTAGTTTTAATTATTTAAGTCATGATCGTGGAGGAAATTTCTTTAAGCAGCCGTTGTGTCAAAACAAGGGAAATAACTCCAAATTATTTTCTTGAACTGAAAAAATAGAAGTTATAAAAATTAATTTGTACGAAACGAAAAACTCCAATAAAGCTCAAGTCAGAAATTCTAACCTTGAATTAAAAAAAAAATCTTGGGAGTTTCCTTCTTTCTTTTTTCTTTCCTGTAGGGGATTTATTTTACAAACTAGGAAACCCCAAAAAGCTATATTTCCTTCCTATTATTCTGTTTGAATTTTTCACAAAAAGGACCAACAAGCCTCCCTGTCAGCGATTGCTAGGCTAGAGACTTTAAGATCGAAATATCATGTATCAATTTCTGGTTGTTGGATATTAAATAATCTAAAAGATCATGTCTTATTTGATATGAATCTAAAATGAAACAAGAAATATTCTAAATATGATGTTTTTTTTACTAAAATCACAAATTAGGACCAAGCAAGCCTGTCAGCGAGTGCTAGAAATATCAGATATTTCGATCTTAAAATTATTCAGATTTTTTTAGATTTTATTTTGTCATCTAAAAGGGAAAATGCCAGTCATGTCATCATTTACACCTCATTTATTTCTTTTATTACAATATGGATAAACCAACAACACAATACAGTTAGGAAATTTATGGGAGTTCCTTGATAAAAAAAAATCTTTTTATCTATTTTTAAACACCAGAATGTTGAGGTTGAAATATCGTTGCGTGCGTGTCTTCGTTTGCATTAAGTCACCGGGGCCGATATATCGCTTCTTTAGGGTTTAAAGGGTTAAAAATGGCTTTGCGACAAACTTGGTTGGTGAATGGTGGCTGCTGGCGCTGGTGGGTGCTCTGGCTGGCTGTGTGTGTGCTACTTAGTCTAGTGCGGAGAGGCCACGCTGAGAGCACCAGCACCCACCCACCAACCACTCACCAGTGGGTGCTTCTTGAGTGCTGGCTGCTAACCCAGTTTACATAAACATTATCCATCAACTATTCTCAATGCGAAGGTAAAAAAATAAAGAAAAAATCGTTCTAATGTAGGTTTTAGCATCCCCCTCCCCGAATACTGCTTTCTTTTTCAATTTTATTTTCTGGTTAAGTTAAAAATGAAAATAATCTACTTAATATTTTTCTATTTAATCCTTTGAACCCCAACTTATCAAAATTACCAAGTAGTCATTCCATTCAGAATCGTATTAAAGCCAAAATATTGGTGTGTCTTTTTTAGCCTTATGTTCTCAGGGCCGATACATCGGCCTCTTAGGATTCAAAGGCATTCGTTGTTGCTAATGCTGTTGCTACTACTTGTTTTGTACCGGACCGCAGTAAACAATACATCATAATTCAGAATTATTATGGTAAAAACTATTATTTTAATATTTTTTAAGAGAAAATATAAAATTTTAAAATTAAAAACAGATTTATGTCTGCAAAATGTTATTTTTATACAGAATAATTTTTGGTGCAGATCAAATGATTAAACTTCCGGTTTTAACTTTATTTTTTGCCAAAAAAAAAGAAGTAAATTTTCTCCAGATTTTCAAGTTCGTATATTTTAATTTATTGTATATTTTAATTTATTTTGAATTTAATTTTAGGTGTTAATTTTTTACAAGCTGTCGACAACCTGGAATAACATAATCGGTTTCCTTTGTTTACACGGCATTCCATCACTTTTAAATTACGGTTGATAAATTTACGATTTTGCTACAAATACGATATTACAATTTTTTTCCTTTTTATATTGAATAGAATTCTTTTTTTGCTTTAAGTTTTTTTTGCTTTGGTTTTTATCTGTATATATATTTTTATTTTTATATTGTTTAATTTTTTTTTAAATATGAAAACTGAAATTTAATAAGTAATTTAATAATAATAATAATAATAATTGAATTGAATTAAAAGAATTAAACTTTATGTAATCAAGTCAACAATAATACTGTTTCAAAAAAAAGTTAGATTTTAAACTTTATTATTTTTTTTAATTCTGGTATGGAAGTGGCTAATTGCACTTACTTGCATTTTACTGAGCCGTAGTTGTCAGATCGAATTTGCACTTAGAAGGGGGGAGTTACCACGGTTTGCTCTGAACTCATCAATTTCCGCATGACAGGTTATTAAACGTTCTAAGAACGCCTTTTCATATCAAATTAAATTTAGTGTAGCGGGTAGAGAGCTGGCCTTTGAAGAAAACGATAAGGGTTTCAAACCGAGGTAGTTTATTTTAATGAATTTTTTTATAATTAAAATATTATCGAATTTATATTTTATCAATTTTTATTTAACATTTTAATTGGTTTTAATTAGTTTCAATTTCGTTTAATAATCTGGCATTCAACTCAACAAATTTAACTTTTTCAAGGGGACATGTATTTTTTTTAATAATTAAAATAAAATATTTAAATCTGTCAAAGGAAATTTTCTTTTAATAAATTTCTTTTTTTTCGAAAATATTGCAATGTAAAATTTTTATTTAACATTTCAATTAGTTTTAATTAGTTTCAATTTCCTTTAATAATCAAAGAGAAAAAGAGAAAGAAAGCAACTTGTGTTATTTTTCTTCTTTAAAAGATGACCAAAAAAAGATTCTGTTTGAAGCTGTTGTTTAAGAAGAGTTTGGGCAATATAAATTTATTAATAACACTTTTGATATTAAGTCACCCAGGAAAATGGGTTCGATAGTTATTGATGCAGATGCACAATGCAATATTGCAATAATTGAAGATATATCTCCCCTTAACCTATACATGGATTTAGAGTTCTAACTGAAAAATGAAGAAAAAAAAATGTTTGCCTAGAATCTGACAAGGTTGATGATGGGGAATTAAAAATGATTGGATGTGATCAATATTTAGAATGGTATCACTATGAATGTGTCGTCATGACAACAATGAAAGTTCCAAAAAGTTGGTTTTGCTTCAGTTGTTGGCAAAATTAAAAACGAATTGAACTTCAAAAATCCATTTTGTTTTCAAATTTATGTTTTGAATTTTTTTGTGTTTAAATTTTATCAATTTCATATTTTGTTAATCTTTTTGTGCATATCTTAAATTTTTGTTACATTGTTTTGGAAAATCTTTATTCAAAAAGTTTTGATTATATGTGAATTTAAAAAAAATTATAATTATAATTTAACTCATTTCAACAACTAAATTATTATTGTTTTTTAATATTTCCTTTGAGATATTTCCTAAACATTAACCCTACATAAAAAACCCACTAAAACTAGACTGGTTGATTTTAATATATTTTTTTGTTCTTTTATTGTTTGTTATGTACATAAAAAAAATAGAAAACAGAATTAATGTCAAAACAAATCGTCTGCTTTTTTTTTTTCAAAAAATTAAAAAGTTGATTGAAGAGTTCCACTAAGTGCGAACTCGCTGAATTAATCTACTAACTAAAAACATAAATGCAGTTATCCAGAGCCTTCTGTTATTTTCATACTAACTAGTTCTGTTAAATAAATTCTGTTATTTTTATAATAATTAGTTCTGTTAAATAAGTTTATTCAATATTTTTATATTAATTATGTCTGTTTGAAATCAACTGATTCTACAACACCCCGTATACCCGATAGATCAATGAATGCCCCTATTTGAGAGATTGCTGACAGCTTGTAAAAAACAACCTATTTCTTTTATGATATTTTGCATTTTGTACTACTTTTGTATTTTTTATTTTAATTAAGATTTAAATGTTAAATTACTTTTATTGACAAATATTGTTAATAATGTGAATTAGTTTTTTTTTTTATTGATGATTTGTTTTTATAGAAAAAAAAGATGAATTAATTCTAATTTATTAATTTTTTGTGATTTTTTTTTTCTAATAGTTAATTTTTTGACGCTTTTGCAGAACAGGCAAACGGAGAAATACTTTTTTTTTTTTCACAGGGATTTGCATCGGTTGTAAGACAGCAATTTTATTGGCTAGGGTTTAGGGCTTAGGCTTAGGGTTTAGGTTAACATTGTTAACTTCATTTCATCAGCTAATCAAATTGCTGTCTTATAACCGCTCTCCAACCCCAAAAAATATTCCGGCCAATTTGATTGGCTAATGAAATGTTAACCTCTAAACCCAACCCTAAACCTAGCCAATCAAATTGCTGTCTTATAACTGGTGCTATCTTATAACCGATCCCCGACCCAAAAAAATATTCTAGACAATTTCTCCATTTGCTTGTTCGGCAAAAGCACCAATTTAATTTTTTTTTTTAAACAGCAGTGTGCGTGAACTTAATGTTTGTAGGACAAAAAAGCACTTAGGGAATTATTTCTGAACTAAAATATAATGCCTAAAAGAATCATCTTATTACTACCACTACTACTAATAATTACTAGAAATATTATTGCCCTGCTCCGGGGACTTGCCAATATTTTTTTTTCAAAAACGCTTTGTGTTTGAAAATTATTTATTTTTTCTTAATTTTCAAAAATTCTTCTCCCTTATTTATTTCCTTGTTTATTTTAATTTGAAAACGTCTCTTTGTATGTTCTCAGTGTTTAAAAAAAAAATTAAGCAAGAATCGCCACTTCTAAAATGCTGAAATGAATTATATGGTAAAGTTGAATTGGAGACAATGCCATAAGATCACCAAAGTTAAGTAATGTCAAGCCTGGCTAGTAATAAGATGGGTGACCATTTAACAATACCAGTGTTCACAGTTCAATTTCATATTTTCTTCTGGAAATATAGCACCTACTTGATCTAGTCACGTGCATGCCCATAAATTCAAAAGCGGATGTAGAACCTATTCAAACACGACGATTAGAGTTTTAATAGTATATATATTAGATTAATATTATCATTGTTAATATTAATAAAGATAATAGCAACAAAAATAATAATAATAAACAGCTACTTAAAAGGGTTTGATAACTAATGAAAAGGGGAATTCTGATTCAAATGGTGGGTCCCCTTCCTCACTTGGTAGCTGGCAATCAATATTAGACTTCGGAATCGTAATATGCAAGTTCAAATCCTAGACGATCCATTTGAATTTCTAAAATTTCTGGAGTGTAAGCGTTATCTTTTGTATGTTTTCCATATCTTTAATACTGTATAAAAAACATTAAATTTTTTTGTATTTTTAAGACTGCTGTTAATGTGTATCACTGTTAAAAATAACATATTTCTAGAAGTTGGCAAAATAGTTTGGGTATTAATGCAGGAGAGGAATGAATTTTCAGGTTGTTTAAAAAATGGAATAGAGATTCATAATGTAGTGCCACAAACAGAAGTAACTGTTAATCAACTTAATGTTTTAATACAAAAGAATAAACAAAAAGATTTTTTATTAACAAACGAGAGAAGAAAGTAAGCAATACAACAAACTGTCATTTTTTTTAAAAAACAAATTTTTTAAAATAAAAGAACAAAGGCAATTACTGTCTTTCTTTTTTTTTTTTGACAAACAAAATAAAAAAAGTGATTAATTAATTATTGGCCCTTTATAACTCCCCACATTCAATTAATAATTTGTGGAAAAGTTTACTTGATATTTACTTTATAGTTTCTTTTTCAGTTTGTGGGACTACATTAGGAATTTCCATTCCATTTTTTTAAACAACCCGAAATTAATACCAAAGTCTGAATTATGGAAAAAATATTTATTTTAAGAAATTAAGTAGAAAGCAAAAGTAATGCAAATGAGTTTTGTTTGCAGTTTTGTATTTGATTTTTGTTTGCTGTATAATTATTGACATACTTGTTTATGACTAAATAATCACATCTGTCTTTACTTGTTTTAACTCTTACTTTTAATTTTTATGGAATAAGAAGAAACCAAATATTGATACAAACATCACAGATTGTTTTTTGGGTTTTTTTTTGTTTGGCAATTTGTGTTTTTGTATTAACATTTTTAACATTGTTAGAATTTTTATAAACAGATAAATTTTTTCAAAAATTTTTTCTTTTTCTTTTCAGAAATTACAAACTTACTTTTTGCCATTGCTTATTGCCAAAGATTGGCTGCGAATATTGCATTTGGCTAACGACCCGTAACCTGAAGAAGATTTTTCTCTTTTTTTGGAATCCAAGATGGCCGTCTTTTGTCTCTCAAAGATGTTATCCTTTCTTTAGTGCATAGTTAACAGTCAATCGGGCAGGTGGGGCTCGTAGAATAGCTCATCTAGGTGAAAGGCAACACTGATTTCAAGAGCCCTGTGGCCCCTACTGTTGCCAGTTGTCACGGGATTGCTTCACCGTGGGCATGGAGGTTCAGAGGGTGTCTATCTGATGCGCAACCAATATTAACCTGCGGTAGGGAGTTGGGCCCTAAGATGGAATCAAAGTCTAACTGACTGTAGATTATTATCATACAACAGTGCAAGCAAAGAAGGAATCACAACTCAAATTATTTACCATATTGAATTTTCTAATTTAAATATTTTAATTTATATAAATATAATTTATATTTTAATTTAACATTTTCTAATTAGAACACAAACAGAAATTTCTGTATCATGACTACAACTTAGTGCATCATTGCCCATTTAGGGATGTTACTGAGAAGAGGGAGAACAATTAATTGGTAGGTGAAATTGAGTTTTTTTCCCTATACACAATACTTTCTGTTACTCTTGATGATTTCAAATATGGCTGACATTTCAAAATTGGAGTTTCCTACTTTTCACTTGCATAAAATTTCTCTTCTGCACATCAATTATTTTTGTAAATATATTTTTTGAACTCCCCCCCCCACAAAAAATCATCATTATTCATAATAATATTGATAATAATAATCTGCAGAATTCTTAAAAGAAAAAGTAAAGAAAAAAAATTTGTCCATTTTGATATTTGATAGTTAAGCTTTATGTTTTTACAATAAATGCTCAGAGTTCATAAACATAATATACACGTTCAAATCCCATCTTTCTTATTATATTCACTTTAAAATATTTATTGATAAATATTGTTTTAGAGTAGAAAGTCATTTATAAAAGTGGTTATTTTTACTTGAAATGATAAAAAAAGTTGAAATGATTTTAGAAACAAAACTTTACTAAAAAGAAACAAGAAAGCACAAAAAGCTTTCAACCAAAAAGCCAATTTTAAATCATTACTAATAGATATATTATAGTGCAAAGAGTTCTCAATCCTCAAAAAAAAAAAAGGTGGAAAATTTTGTAGAACATAAAATTGGTCTTCTGTCCTAAATGTAATGAATTCAAGTTTGTTGGGGCCTTACAGTTTTTTAAAGATTTATTATTTTACATAAACAAACCTACACATTTGATTCTAAGATATCTCCCTATCTCTACCTAAAAAGTGGATTCCTTCTTTAACATTAGGTATATAGGCCAACCAAAACTGGTCAGAAAAAAAAAATTAATTTCAACAATTTCTTTTATGAATAGAAACACATTTTGTGTGGAATCTTGTAGAAAAGAACAATTCATGGGAGTTTCATTATTCAGGATTTAAAAATACAAGTCAACATGGAAACATACACTGAGGAGAAACCATATATATGCCAAATATGTGGTTCAGCATTCGAAAATATCACGGATTATAATAGACACATACAAAGTCACAGTAATAAAAATACACATCCATATGAAGTATGCGGTTCAGCATTTGAATGGATATCATCCTTAAATATAAATAAAAAAACATATATAGGTGACAAATCCTACTTGTGTCACATATGTAGTGCTACATTTTCAACAAAACCAAGTTTCAATAAACACTTGTTGACACATGCTAGTGAAAAGTGTCACTTATGTGATATGTGCGGTTTTGCGTTTTACACATCTACACACTTAGAATTACACATGCAAACACATTCTGGTGAGAAACCTTATTCGTGTGAAATATGTGGTACAGGCTTTAAAACAAAATCAAATTTAAAAAGGCATATGCCTATACATACTGGTATTAAACCACATTCATGTGAAGTGTGTGGCTCTGCATTTTTAACAGCATCAGACCTGAAGATTCATATAAGAGCTCATACTGGAGAAAAACCTTACCCATGTGAAGTTTGTGGTTATGCCTTTTCTACAAAATCTGACTTGAAGAGACATATGCGTAAACACACAGGAGAGAAACCACATTCATGTGAAGTTTGTGGTTCAGCCTTTATGACTAAAGCCAATTTAAAAAGACACATGTTAATACATATTACTAAAAAAACCCATTCATGTAAAGTATGTGGTTCTGAATTTTCTAAAAAGTCAGATTTTAATGAACATATAAAAGTACATGTGAGTGAGAATCAGCATTCATATGTTTTATGCGGGTCTGTAGTTGCTGTCAAAGAACATGCAAATTTTTTCATGAAAAAACCATTGGGTAGGAAACCTCATTCTCTTAAAGATGGTAGTTCTAAATTTTCAAAAGATAAACTTATGGAAGCAGACTTAAAAGCATATTCCAATAAACAACCATGTTCAAACAAAGTGTGTAATTCTGCAACTAACAGAGAAAATTTGCTAACTGTCGACATAAAATCCTACATTGGTGAGAAACAACATTCATGTCAAGTATGTGGCTCTACATTTTCTACAAAATCAAATCTAAATAAACATATTTTAACACATACTGAGGATAAGCCCCATTTATGTGAAGTGTGTGGTTCTGCATTTTACACAAAAACACACTTAAAATTACATTTTCTTACACATACAGGGGAGAAACCCCATTCTTGTGTACTATGTGGATCAGCTTTTAAAACAAGATCAAATTTAAAAAGACATTTGACAATACACACTGGAGATAAACCTCATTCCTGTGGGTTGTGCAGCGCTGCATTTTTTACAACATCTGACTTGAAAATACACACGCGCTCACACACTGGAGAGAAACCTTACCCATGTGAGGTATGTGGTTCAGCATTTTCTACCAACTCAGACATGAAGAGACATATGCGCAAACATACTGGAGAGAAACCACATTCGTGTGAAGCGTGCAATACAGCTTTTCTGACTAAAGCCCATTTAAGAAGACATATGCTAACACATGCTGGTCAGAAGCCTTATTCATGCAAGGTATGTGGATTGGGATTTTCAAGAAGACTACATCTAAAAAATCATATTCAATTACATTCATTAGGCAGTGAAGTTGGAGCATTGGTAAAAGCTCAGGCTCTGGAATTGTAGTATGTGAGTTCAAATCCCAGTCAAAACTATTGCATTCACCTTTACTTGCTTTGTGCAGATGGTTAACTCGGGAGAGCATCTTATCTAAGTGAAGGGTAATACCGAATGTAAAATGCCCGGGTAAGAGCACGTAAAACTGGCTTTGTGCCTAACTTAGGTTGGTGCTCACCAAGTAAATATAATATTCAATTACATTCTGAAGCACTACACTCTGTAGAACAAGGTTATTACTATGGGGAATAAGGTATATAGTATTGACTAGTACAAGTTAATCCCCATAGTCACTTGTCTACAATATACAGATATAAATAATTTTGTTAACCACTTGCAATCGGATGACATATGCATATGCGCATGTAAACTTTTGCTAAAACAATGATGATGCTAATAAAATGAATGTCATTTCCAGGCTTCACATTGCGCATAAATCATTCGCATTCGTGAGTCATTTTTCCAGTTGGCTATAAAAATTTTAAAATGCTTATCTTTTTGGTGAATCTTTTTTTTTTTTTTATGGACAATTTTTCCATTAGTGAATGAAGAATGTATTTTCAACTTATATTTTCTTAAAATATAAACCAGTAGAGTCAAATTATTTAAACAATAAAAAGATTAAAAGAAAAATATCCTTTTTCTCTTTTTTTAAACAAAGGCTTTTTAATAAACAATTATCTCTAAAACTATTATGAAATTGATCACAAGGCAACATTTCCGAAAACTTTGATTGAAGTCTGCTTCTTATGAATTTAGAAATAAAAACTAATAGCATTGAGATAACCTTATAAACAGGCATTCTGAATTTCCTCCTGTAAGTTTTGTATCTTAATTCTAAAATTAAATAAAACTTCATCTAAAACCATTGATTCATTCATGAAAGTGAAATAACATTACATAGGTTTGGCTTGTAAGATTGTCTATTTTTCTAGTAAATTAAAATATTTACTTGTCAAAGGTCAACTAATATTAAATTTGTCCGTTGAGCCCTGCATTTATATATGCATCTGTCTGAACTGTACAATAAAAAGAATGCTGTACACAAGTGGTTAAGATGATGGAAGACCCTCTGGACACTGCAGTAAATCTTGATATAGACACACCTCAGAAGAACATATGTCATTTTCAAAGAAACATTGGTTTTAAAAAATTTTGATTTTGGTTCCACCAAATGGTCATTTGATGCAATGAAGTTCCATCTGTATTGACATGTTAACTAATACCCTTGGAAAAGGTATGAATCCCTATCTTTCCTCCCACTATGAATTAAATAGTGCAACTTGTGTGAATAAAGAAAAAAAAAATACTATGTATGCATGAAATAATGTTTATCAAAAGTGATTTTCCTCAGCATTAAAATGACCTAAAAAGGTTGACATACCGTTAAACACAAAAACAAAAAATATATTGATAGCCCTAAGCCATTTATGACTACAATATTTCATTTTTACTGATTACAAAATGATTATTGTTGGAAAACTTAAAATCATTTTATTTACTTACTTTTTATTCAACTTAAAATATTTATTCTTATTGGACTGATGATACAGTTAAAAAAAATCTTTGAAATTTTACTTGCTAAGTAATAACTAAGACAACAAAAGCTATCCCCCTAAATAAAGGTCATCAATGTTTAAAAACTTTTGGGACATCC
>JAUZSX010182385.1:0-16456 GCA_034780655.1 Idiosepius hallami
AAAAAACTAATCTCATTGACCTATATTTAGTGCATAAATACATGAGCACACATAGAAATAGATTGTTGTATTTGTTCTTTAATGTTTCTCCCTTACTTCTGCTCTTTTCACTAGTTATTTGAAATAAGTTAAAAGAGCCCATAAGCTTTTATATGTTATTTGTTATATTTAAAATTCATTTATTTTTCTTCATTTTTCATATCTTATATATTTACAATGCTACATAGAAGTACTGTAGTTGTATTCATAAACTCAAATAAGTTGTCTAGTTGATGTGCTGACAACAATTTCTGTAGGCTATACCATTTCCAGTACCCAATCAATGGTATACCATTTCCTCTTTCCATATCTGTGTTGAGTGATTTTTTTATGGTATACCATTTCCTGTATTTACATCTGGGCTACTATTTCCTGTATTTATGTATTGACAGTGATTTCTGTATTTTCTATGCCTATTCAATTTCAATATAGTCATAATTTAGTTGAGATAATAGAGTAAAACTTTAAAACTTATTAAAAAGAAAAAACTCTCTATTATCCTTTAAGCTTGAATATTATTTGTTTCTCATGATATATTTCTGGTCTTATAAAGTGTGGAGTGTAAGCATAAAGATTTGACAGATCCATTCTATATAGAGGAAGATAGAATATAAACCAATCACAGGGCAGAGAGGACAAAATTCACTTAATTTAATAAACCTAAGATTCACAAATTAGTACTTGCCAAAATCCTGTGCTCTTTTTTTAAAGTTATCTAGAATAAATATTATACCAATGTAATAAATATTACACCAATGTAATATATGGAATACGTTATGTTGATGTGATTCAATGTAGATCATTGATCTTTTTAAAATTTTATTTGAAAATTGTTTGGGATTTTTAAAATTGAATGATCAAAATATTTGAAAATTTTAGAACAGATATTTGTTTTGAAAGAAAAAAAAAAGTTAATTAAAAATTTTTATTTTGTAGCTGTGGGATTTAAAAGCTGGCAAATTATTAAAAGATTTAACGGGGCATCGACACGGAGTGAATGTAATTGACTTTCACCCTGGAGAACTGTTATTGGCATCTGGAAGCTGTGATAGGTGAGCAGACTTTTTTAGCTTTTTTTTTGTTCATTTTCATTTATAGAAAGGATTTTCCTAAAACTTTGAAGAACATTTTTTTCTTTTTTTCTTTTTATTATAGATGATTTCTTATAATATAGAAATTGATTTCTGTTGAAATTAAACGTTCTACTTGGTACAACCAAAATAACTAATTTTGGTTGAATGGCATATCAATGTTCACTTTGCAAAGATAAATAAATTAATCAAATTCTAATCATTAGAGATTGTATAAAGTTGCTAAAAGACAAATAAATGAATAAAGAACAAAAATATATTTGAGGTATTAAATGAAAAAAAATTTTAGAAGAAAAAAACCATCTTTATTTTTAAGGAAGATTGTAATTAAATCTGTGTGAGTTAATTTCTAAAAGAGCTTAGATAAGATTTCTAATCATTTGTTGGTCTTATTCATTGTCTTCTTAACGTGTCATGACAAGTCCAAATAATCCAGACAATGTCTGACCTTGTTGCTTTTGTAAGTTTGTTATTTCAAGATAATTTCATATTTTTCTTGTCATTCATGCTTTAAGCTTCTTATTTGCATCAAAAGGTATTTTTTTATTTTCCAATTTTAACAAGAATTTTTTTAATAAAAATTTATAATTTCTACTCAATTTTATATAGATTTTTACCAATTTGACATTATCCCTTATATTATTGATCATTAAAACCTCATTGGAAAACAAAACAAAAATCAATACATTGCGAGTGAAACACTATTTTTTCCAAGTAGTGCAATATGCTTATATATTATAACTCAAGAAGTATTGAATTAAATTTGTTTATACTTTTACAATTTGCTAATGATAACATAATTCTTTAAATAAATTAATTAATGAGAATTAAGGTTAAAATATTGGTCCCCTGATTTATCAGAGAGGGACTATTGTTATCAGCGGCGTTCGTCTGTTGCCGGATAAACGTCCATTAATTTTTTCTGAAATTTTGCCACAAGTTGTATATTTATATGTAGGTGTGCATAGTATAAGAAATTTTATTATGAAAATTCTCGTTGCATCCCCATGGGGCTTAAAATAGGTCAAAATCACCCCAAAATTGCCAAAAATGACAATTTTTGCCCCATAACTTTTGATCCAGCCATTAAATTTTTCTGAAAATTAGCCAAAATGTAGAGGGAATTGTGCCAAATGTGAATTTAGTATTTCTAAATGTGACAAAATTCTGTTTTGTGTCCCCTGGGTGTTTTGGGGACTAAAAACACCCCTTTAGGGGCTATTTAACATTTCTGTCAAAAATATCATTGTCTTTTTTATATCCTCCATTCACTGTGCATTCATGGGGAACCATGCATGCTTAACTTGTTTGTGTTGTCATTATTTCAAAACTGGGATAGAACTTTGAAATTATTATTTGTTATTCATTTTTCATTTTGACCTAAGTTTTACTATTTCTTCAAGACAGGGAAAAAGCATAAATTTTGAAATTATAATCCATTCAAATCCTACTTAACCCAACATGTTCAAGTATAAATTTAGTTTTTGGAATGAAAAGAAATATAAGCTGTCAGACAGATCAAATTAACACTACAATCTTTGGAAAGGTGTGACCCACTTCCTACTTATTATAGGCTTAATTACTCCTGTTCTTTAAACCATTGACAAAAATCAAACTTTTTTTTTCTCACTTTCACATTTTGATATATTTTTTTTTACCTGAGTTCTTATAGTTATACCATATGGTCACACCATTTGTAAATTCTAAATAAACCTTCAACTTTTATATTAAACCTGGTGGAGTTGTAAGGATAGTGCAATATGTTCACATGTTATAACTCAAGAAGTATTAAGTGAAATTTGTTCATACTTTCTCTATTTGCTTATAACATAGCTAAAAACTCTTTTTAAAAATTATCTCTGAATCAATTCATGACAATTAAGCCTTTTTTAGCTTTAATTGTTATGAACAAATGAATTAAAAAAAAACAGTGAAATATGTTATAATGTCTCTTGATTTCTTTTTCTAATGTTCATTATTAATTGCATTTAATTCTAGGCATTATTTTTGATGAATGTTATTAAATCATGAAAAACATTCTGTAAAAATATTTCTTTAATTTCAGGACCGTCAAATTCTGGGACTTAGAAACATTCCAGTTGGTTAGCTCAACACCTGAAATTTCTCATAATATTGAGTAAGTCCAGTTTTGATCATTTCATTTCTTGGTGGAAATTTTCTGTTTTCTTTGAATAGGTTTTCAATATGAAAATTGATCTTCTTTAAAATAATTTCTTAATGAATTTTCTTACATAATAAAGCAATAAGCATCTTTATCATAACAACAACAATAAAAAAAATGTAGCTCTATACGATCCCATGACTTGTATATGGTACAGTTATCAAGAAGACCGATCACTTTGATGCAAATAGCATTAAAGTTCTACTAAAAATAACCCATGTTAGAAACCTACCATATAACACAAAATTATTTTTCCTTCTTTTTACTATGTACAATATATTCGGAAGTAATAATTAACATTAAACAACATAATTATTTTTGATGACATTAGAAAACTAGCTTTAATTATGTGTATTTATTATGCAGTCTATAGTATTTTGTATTTATTAAATTCACTTAGGATTATTAAAGTTGGAATTCTTAAACACACTTGACTTGGAAGCAAAATGATGGGTGTGGTAACCAGGTGGAGTACAGGTAGGGGCCCTGAGTTTACTGGAATGAAATTTGCATACACATGCAAAAAAAATATTTTATTACCTTAACATATCTCAATAATAAATTTTTTTTTTTTTTTTTTTTTTTTGGTGGCATTAAAAATGTTTTAGAACTAGTCTGCTACTAATGATTTTTTATTTCTCAGTAATAAAATCTTTTTTTTTTATTATTAATATTTACCTTTGAGCCCTGACTTAAATCACTTACTAGTCACTCAGAGATGTTCAAGTAAAGGACCATATTAAGGCCAAATATCAGTGTGTCTTCTTTTGCCTTGGGTCGCCAGTGTAAATATATTTGCTCTTTTGCAACATTCATTTTTTCTGAAAATTTTAAAAATGTAATTTCCATTTTTTTTACAGCAATATTCTATTCCATCCATCTGGTTCGTGTTTGTTTGCAGCCAGTGCCAACATGCTGCGTGTTTATGGTTGGGAGCCGACCCATTGTTATGATGAAATTAGAACAAATTGGGGCAACATTGCTTCAATGTGTTTTACAAGTACACAACTGGTGAGTTTTCTATTAAAAAATACTTTTGGTTGGATTTTGAAATATTTTAGTTCTAATATTAATCTTTTCAGAAATTATATAGAGAAAAACAATATCTGAGATGCTAGGATTTCCTATACAAGGGTAAATCATAAAGTTCTAAGACAAATTGAAGAAAAAAGTTACTTCAGAGGAAGTCCAAAATTATTTTTCTGTGTAAGATCCAAGTCACTCAATATAGTTCAGCAAGTGATGTTTCCATAGAGAAATTCACTCTTGATAGAATTTTGTTGCTTTATTTTCATTCAGATTGAGTTGATGTCATTTGTTTTAAAAACAACTTGATTTACCATCATAACTAACCTTTGATCATAAATAACTATTGATGAACATGGAATAAATTTACTTTAAAGTTTAGTTGTTTTTATTTTTTTATTAAAAGAAAATAGAAAAAATATTATAACAAATAAATAAACTATAATTTACTGCATGGGAAAAACATCTGCAAGGAATCTTAGGGGGGCGTTACAGAACATCATATAGCAAGAGAGCAAGCCTGTTAGAGTTGATGTGCTGAAAAAAAAGACACTGACGGACATTGAGCGGGAAGTGGGTGTGTGATAGACAAAATGGTGATTGACTTGTCATGTCAAATTGAATCTGCCTGGGTGCAGTAGTGAGATCCAAGCTCAACCCTCTCTTCTTATTCTCAGTGTGAGAATTTGCTGGAAACTGGCATGTAAAGGTTTCAAAAATCTTTTATTTAATGAATTGTTCATAAAGCAGACTTGTGGTGCTAGACCAATTGTAACCATCCACACAGACTCTGTTCTGGTTGACTACTTGGGCCCCAATTAACTCACTGTCATCACTTACCCCTCAGCTAAAGGTTGTGTGATGTTTGCAATTTAAGGGAGTTCAAAAGTGTCTTTGCATTACAATGTGTTGTTTTTTTTTTCTTGTTTTCTATATTTGGTAGTGTGATAAAAAATTCACCATTATCAGCCATGACTGACCATCAACTCCTTTTGCACTTTTTCTATTTTACATGAATAAAATCATTCCTATAAATTCAATTCTGATACTTGATTTATTTAAAAAATCTGAAACATTGAGTTGAGTATTTTTTTTCTCTTTTAAATTGTTTTCTTGAAAAAACCTTTTTTCCTATTTTAAAGATTTTGTTTTTCTTGGTTATTTTCAGCTTGCTGCTTCACACATGGAAACTTTTGTTTTCCCATATCTTATAATTCTTCAGGTAAGCGTTCCTTTGTTATCTTTATTTAATTGTGATTTCTTTTGAGGAGACTTATTAAAATTGATGTTTGGGAGTTCATTGCAGAAAACAAAAAAAAAATGAATGCAAAACTTTTTTTTTGTCTTGAACACTCCACCAAAATAGAGAATTCACTTCATTTTCAATACTATTCATGTTTAATAATATAGAATTTTTTATTGTAAAATCAACTAAAATGGTGATAAAAAAAAACAAAACTTGACAGTATTTTTTATTTTTTAAAAAGTTTTTGAATGCCATAATCCTTCCCTACAGATTACTTGTTAATGTTGTGTCAATAAAAGTCTTCCCTGAAAGAAATTTAAAAAAAATGTTTACATTGTGTATTATTTGGATATAAATATGAAATAAATTTTCACATATTTGTTGATGTTTAGATATCTTTTTTTTCTTCTTTTTAAAAGAGAGTGAAACCTATTAAAGAGGTGCTGCACCGAGAAAGAAAAAATAACACTCGGTAAGTATGAGAATCTTAAAATATTTACCATTTTATAAAACCTGATTAAAGGAGTTTTTATGTAAACAATTAACATACATTTTTAGGGGTTTAGATAAAGTAACTGCCCTTTAACATGACTGAATGCTAAACTGATTCTCTATTGTTCTGTTAAAATATTATTTGATTAATGTTTCATGGATTTTCAACCATATAATTATTATTTTTTCTTTGAAAAATTTTTTTTACCACTTTAGTTAACTTTGATCTAAATTCTAACATTTAAAATGCATTGTTGGTTGCCTTTAGTGATGCTGCTGTCTTTATTGCCGATTTTGGAGTCTTACTCATCTGAGAAGTAGCTCTAACTTGCTTCCAGACTCCACAGGTCATTGCCTTGTGAACCTTGTTGTGTTACTAAAATCCTTGTTTTGACTGACAGCTTCTATCAAGATTCATCATTTGTATGAAAGTCTTATAAAGAAAATCTTTATTATTACAAAATGTTGAAACAGTTGGATAATTTTTCATTATTCAATCAGTTTCAAAAAAAAAAAAACAGAAAAAGTTGCTCAATTTTTTTTTTTTTTCTTTCTTTATGGCAGATTAACCGATCATTTCATTGAACGTCCTCCAACAAAATCTACTCGCCAAATTAGGTAAATCAAAATATTCTGAAATAGACTTTTGGAATAGGATTGTTTAGACATGTGTTTATGAAGATAAATTTGCTTGTGCAAGATTCAGCTTATGTGGCTTGTTTTATGTTCTCTTGAGGTTTATCAACCTGCTACACTTGGCTTTTTAAAATTTGCTAATTGCTCTTCCTTTGGTTTTCCTCTTTAGAGCTTCACAAGCAGTTTGCAAATAAACCATAGATTATTATATTCAGATGATAAATTGAACCTTGATGGATTTTTTTTATAAAATTGGTCTCTTAAAGATAGAGCAGTGGTAAAAGCTTGGATTCTTGAATCGTATCACATGAATTAAAATCTCTGTCAAAACCATTATATTCACTTTCAGCTGTCTCTGGCAGATGAGCCTCATTAAATTGGATGAGTAACTCATCCAGGTGTAAGAATAACACTGATTAAAAGAAAACAAAAATGGATGGATAAGACACGTCAAATCACTGAGTTACTCATCTAGTTGAAGGGTAACACTGATAACAAAAGAGTCCAGGGGATGAAATGAGCATGTAAAACTGACCTTGTTCCCAACTTGATTTATCACTCAAAATCAGGTATGTGTGTGTGAGTGTGTGCATATATTAATTTTACGGTCAAGTTGTGTTCAAGATACCATTGCTCGTTAGATCACCAAAGTTAAGCAATGTCACGCCTGTTCAGTAGTTAGATGTGTAACCATTAATGAATACTAGGTACTATTTTATGCACTGGGGTGGAAAATACCCAGGTTAGTGTCTGGGTGGTGCAATTAAAGACCACTAGGTAGATGGACCCTTAGTTTTTGGTTAGACAAGCATCTACACATACAGCTTGGGACCACTTGTGAAGTCCAAATTCCAATAAGGCTTGTCACTGAATTGTGTGTTGTCAGTGGTTGGGCTGGCTCAAGGTCATGCTAACACAGATACAGCATATTAAAAGTTGAAGACGATTCTCAAGACTCTATTCAGTATTTGTTATTTAAGGATTTTCTTTTCATTTTTAATTTATATCTTGCATTACTTCAATTTAATTATTTGTTCTTCTTTCTTTCAGTTCGCCATATCGAGAACATAAAAGACCAGGTGGTCCTCCTACTCCTCCTCTACTTCCTCCTCCTACTTCTGCTATGGATCCTGGTGGACCCATAGAAGCACCTTCCAAAACTTCTAACCCTGCACCCCAGCACGCCATGCCAAAACTTGTTGAGCACAATCGTAAAACAGAAAATCACAAACAGTTAGACGCTCAAAACGATCATAGTAATTTGTCTAAACAAAAACACAATAACAGTGAGTTGTCACCATCTTTGCTTTCTTTTTAGCCACTTTTATCTTCCTTTTTTTTTTCCCTCCCACTCTCAAATGCTTTTGTTTCCCCCTTTTTTTTTCTTTTCAATGTTGCTTTTAATGTTGCTTATCAATAGTCCTGAGTGTTCCTTAGTGATCATCAATTGTTACATTTATTTTATTTCTGAGATGGATTTTGATGATTAGTCAACAACAAATTTGTTGTTTGTATTTTTTCAGATGATTTAAAATGAATCTGATGCACTGAATCAAAAAATCTCATTGGTTTTGTTTGATCAGGCCAGTTTTTTAGCAATGGCTACACGTCATTTTAACATTTTTCTGCACATGGAACGTGTGGAGTATTTTAGCGAGGGAGTGGGGGTAAAATACCATATCAAATAACTGTTTAGATTGATGATTAATGACAAGAACTATTCAGGTCTTATAGTTCTGGGTGATGATGTGTAGACAAAAATCAGCTGATAATGATACAAAAATGTAATTGATTTTCTTACAAGATCTAATAATTTTTCAAATTAACTTAGCACAAAAGCCCAACCTGATGGAGAAAAACAAGATTCCATTTGCAGATTCAGCCACACAAAATTACCCTCAAATCATTTGCAGAAATCTATACAAAATTCAAAAAGTAAAAAATTGTTGTGGGAATATTTTAAGATCAGGTGTTGATATCTATGAGCTTTAAGTAACATTCACCAAGATTGTAAGGGTTCAATCCTGACTGCGAGGAGAAATTATACAATAAGGATGTTTAACTCTGGTTGAATGAAATAGCATTTCTTTTTAATCACTTCTGTGTAAACCAAGTTGACACATACCTTTTTTTTTTGCCTGAAGGTTACTTCATGCCCTCCCTATAAACAATTCAATTTTTCGCTCTATTTTGGCCCAAATATAACTAAACTACTTTTCAACGTCACAAAAATACACACACTTGTGTACAAAAAAAAGCAGATAACTGGTTGATTATGGAGATGCACTGCATGGTTTAGAAGTTATGGTAGAATCTTTGATCAACGTTTTCTTCAGTTAAAGTAGTTTTTATTGATTTTATCCACTTATAAATTGTCTGAAGGAAAACAGATTCATATGTTAATAGACATTTTTTTCAGTACACATTTTGTTAAAAATAGTGAGTGGTTTTTCTAATTTTTGGCAATACCAAAATTTTTTGTGTTGCATAGGCGACTCCAGGCTACATGCACTTCAAACTACAATCGGGAAATTATATCTTTGATGACCCTATTCTGGGACTTTTTCTGACACAAGTTTTCTTGTTAATTTTTCAAATCAATTTTTTTTTGGGGGGGGAGAAAAGGAAGGAGGGTATATTACCTTAAAATTTTGAGATTTGATTTTTGCTTTGCAGCAGAATAAGTTTTAAGATCATTTAATGGTGAAACTATTTTCATGTGGAAAGAATTGTCTCAACCCAAAAGAAGTTATTTGGACATTCCTACAATTGTTTAATCGAGATAGACCAAACTATTTCTACTCTATTGACAATAACATTGTATAAACAAAGAAAAAATCTTTATATTCCTTTTAAGAAATGACTAACTTGACTAGCTTCCATTAAGTGTGAAGAAGAAATAGAAATAAAAATTGATATGTTTTATAGCAAATTAGTATTTCAATGTGACAATATTTTATTTTAATTTTTTAAAAATATGATTGAAATTTAATTTTCATATCTTTTTTCCAAACAAAGTTTGTTAAAAAGCAAGAAAAAATTAAATTATTTCTAAAAATTCATTTTAATGAAATAAATTTGACTATATGTATTTTTAATTTTATTTTAATTAAAGCTTTTTATTTTGTTCTTTTCAGTTTCTCCAAATAACCGAGAACCCTTAAGGCCACAAGGCAGTCCATCATCACATCCTAAATTGGTACCAGGTGTAAAAACACAAAAACTATTAAATGATGTAAGCATAACAGTATTTTAAATTTATTTTGGTAACTTTGATAGTTAATTCAAAACTAAAATAATATTTTAAAAAAATCATTTCTCTTAATCCTTTTACATTGCCAAGAAGAAATACTTTTGATAAAACCCCTAATTCACTAATTGGTTTTTGAATAACACTTGCATTTTTTAACTAATAGCTGAAAGGAGTTCATACCTTTCCCAAAAGTTTTAGCCTGAATACCAACATATTGAAAATACTGGGATTTTAATTCTTGTAATATAATTGTAAAGTCCTTGCGTTGAATGTTATGGGTGTCAGTAGTCTTTGTTGTTATCATCATTATTATTGTTGTGTTGATTCTATAAATTTTGTAAAATGATTTTTATCTATTGTTATTATTCAAAGGAATTAGAACTTGAAATCTTTAATCAAATTGAAAGAGGTCATATAGCAGTAATTGATGAATTGTTGCAACGGACTGAAAATTTATTGACAATTGAAGACAAATGGAAATACAATAATGTCCGAGTAAGTTTAAACTTTTTAATCTCTTTACCATTTAATAATAAACAGGTACAATATCTTGTCTGGGGGTGCAAACAATATCCACAGCGAGTGGCAATATGTCCCCATTCCTCCTCTCTTTGTACGAAGATAAAGATGATGATATGTACCCGATACTCTGACTCGAAACGGAGCCAAGTTGCAATTGATATCAACAAATTAAATGCTGAAATTTTATCTAGCTTAATTACAAATTCTGACCTTTTATTCACTTCAACAATATTTGCTGCAATCAATGATGGTTTTATTTAAGATTGAGTTGTTGAAATTAAATTCATACAAATATGAAACATCAGCACTTAGAGAAAAAGGGTATGATGATTATTGGCATTTGTTTGCCTATTTTTGTTCTTCAACCCCAAGTGTTGATCACAGAATACAAACTCTAAAGTGGTAAAGACGTAAGGATCTGCAGCCAAACTCACACAAATATACCTAACTTTAATAAAGGAAAATAATACAAGTCTAAACTTAAAATGAATATTTATTCAAACAAAATCTAAACTTCAGTTGACTTTTCTCCTTTTTTTTTTCAAACTCAAAGAAATAGTTGTTGCTGACTTTTTTTCTTTCATATTCTTATGTTTGACTTCTTTTTTTTTTTTTTTAAGATGGAATATTTCTTTATTGACTGAAATATTTATTAAATTCAGAAAGTTCTATTAAATAACAAATTATGGATTTGAATTTGGGATTTTTATTCACATTTAAATTTTCAATAATGGTATTTCATAAATTTTTATTAATTTTAATCCTTTTTGGTTTGTAGAATTTTAATGAAAATTAAATGTTTTCTTTAACTGATCAAGTTTTCTTTTCTATGAATTTCAGTCAGCCATAAAGTTTTGTGTTGACTTGGACAATCCTTCTCTTGTGGTAGACATGCTGAGTGTTTTGAATGTAAAAAAGTGAGTTGATCTTTTCATAATTTTGTATAAAAAAAGTACAATTTATAATCTGGAAGACAAGGATTAATTAAACAAAAAGTCTTCTCTTTCAAAATTTAATGATTTTATGATGAATGATGCAGATGAAATGTTTATAACCCTTACTGATGGTTATGAATTGGGGGATCACATGGATAGAAATGCCAGACTAAATATTTTTATTCAATAGACAACAACTATGGAAGGGATTGATTACTGGGGATACAAGACTCTGCCGAAGGTTGCGGTTAATCCCCTGAAGACTCAGGTGAAACGTAGTAAAAAAAACAAAAACATTATCAAGATGAGAACAAAAGTCCGCAATAAAGTTAATTCTCAGAAATTAATTATTGTTTCTTTCCCATTTAATTTTTTTTGTTTCTGAAAAAGATTTTTAGCTTTAATCTATTGTTTTCATTCTGTTATTTAATCAACATTGAGCCTCTTTGGTGAATTTTAAAGGAACAATTTTTGCTTTGTTACTTGTTGTGTGGCTTATGTTCTAAACTTTTACTTCTTTAGTTATTATTAGGTTAATTGACTTTTTTATGATTTTTCCCATTTCTTTTACTTCTGTAGTTATTAGGTTTGTGACAAAAATATTCTGTAATAAAGGTATATTGTTGCTGCTCAATTTATTACAATGATTTAGAAAATAAAACCTAAATTAATTTCTTAGAAATAATTATAAATGTTCCAAATTTTGTTTTTTAAATTGAGTTTATTACTTTTCCCTTCTCTATTCTAGTAGGGTTAAAGCACGTGTTTTCTAGAAAAAAAACCCTAAAAGAGAGAACAAAGCTCAATCATTTGTTGAATTTTTAAGAAATTATAAAAACTTTTGAATTAATCAAATTATTATTGTATTGATTAAAAAATAATTCTTTAGAACTTTTAGAAAAGAAATAATTCAATTCAATATTTATATATGTATATCATTTATTGTGTTTATTAAAAATTTTTTTACAGAGATTTATGGAATCTTGATCTGGTTATGCTCATTTGCCCAAAGATGTTAGATCTTGTAATAAGTCCACACAAACGGTTAGTTCTGCAATGCTTTATCATGGATAAAAAAAATTACCTAGGAAAAATTTATCTTATTTTCTAGGTTTATCCATTCCATTCTTTGATAATAATCTTGTTTATTTCTGTAGAGAAATATAGATTTCAATTAATAAAACTCAAACTAAGTTTTTGGATATTATTTATAAGATTTTTTTTTACTTTAAAAATCTTTATTCCTTAAATTCTATAAAAACAAAATAATTTCATATTATGTGGATTAAATTTTCTCATCATGAAGTCAGTAATTTGATCTTTTAGAGACCTTGAAAAAAATCTATGCAACCATTAAATTTCTCATGAAAATGTTATATTAAAATTAAGATTAATCTTGAGACTGTTTTTATTTAAGTTCTAAAACTAAAACACTACAAATTCTCTATTCAAAAGCTTATATTATAAGATTATTGTGGATATTTTCATTTAATTTTTTTTCAAGGGAGATGTGTTATCTTCACATGTTAAAAGATTTCAATTTTCATAAAATAACAAAAAGATAATGTATTTTTTTGCAAATTTCAATTTGTGATCAAATCACAAATTATTTAACTTTTCTATAACTAGTTGACATTATTTTTTATAAATGAAATTTTCTATCTTACTTGAATATTCCAAAATTATTTTTAAGAAAATTCAAAACTTCACTTCATAAAAATGCATTATAAACAATTAATATTGTTTTTCTCCTTTTTTCTAGCTACATTGAAACTGGCTGTTGTACTTTGAAGCTGATATTGAAAACTTTTGGTCATTTATTAAAATCCAGTATTTCTCCTCCAGGAGGAATAGGTGTTGACATTTCAGCAGAAGAAAGGTAATTTCTTTTTTTTTTTTCCTATGTTATTTATAAAAAAAAAAAAAAAAATTTTCTGTCTTTTTATTTTCTTACTTTTGGAATAAGGAGTGTAATATTTAATTTAGTTTAATTCATGTTCAAATATCTTTGCAAATAATTGAAATTGTCAATTGACTTTAGTTTAAAAAAGGAAGAATGCAATATCTAATTCTATTAATCACATTTTTGTAGACTTCAAAAATGTCATATTGTCGAACCTTAACTTCATCATTTTACAGCAACATAATTTCATGATTTAGCTTTTTAATCAACATCCTTGAACCCATGGATAATTCAAAGATTAGTGTTTATGAATACAAATACCTCTCAGACGGTTAGAAACATTTAGGTATGTAACACACTTCGTACGCCAATAGTTTGAAATCACCAGATCAAAATCTTTCAGTCTTGAAAACCAACCCCATGGTAGGCCTGGTTATGAAATTGTACAATAATCAGTTCTAAATCAGGCATTTCATTCTTAATGACCTAATATTTATAGAATTTTGCCATTTAAAAAAAAGAGATGATTTTTTTTTAACAAAATTCACTCATTGTTTACAGGTGAGAGTATGTTTAAGGCAATTAATAGAAACATTGAATAATTTAGATAAATATGAAGAAAATTTTATTTTTTTCTATTGCAGAATGTTCAAATGCAAAGTAATTAATGAACATTTTGAACGAATCAAACTGACAATTGAGAATCTGCAAAAAGAAACTGGAAAAATAGACGATGGATTGAAAGAAGTTTGTATTTTGATGGAAACCTTGTGAGAAAAAAAGAGATGAAAGAAAAGAAACTCACCAAAGCAGCAATTCTATCATTCATTGGAAGAAGAAAAGTCAAGATGCCACCTCCTCTTCCTTGTTTTCACTGCTGCTGCTGCTGCTCCCTTTGTGCCTGACCTCCACGGATTTTTACTGCCATAGAATAAGAACACCACAATCATCACTATCACCATTGACAACATGGCAGCACTAGTTCCAGACACTAAAATCGTGTCTTTGTCATCCTTTTTACTTTCAAGTATGCTTAAAGTTTTTGGGGAGCAATTTTTTTAAATACTTTTTCAATTGGTCCTGTTGGACAGATATAATATATAAAAAAAATTGTCTGCAAGTGTAAGTAACAATTTTTTTGGATTTCTTTATTTTGGTCGTCTGGACCAAAAAGCCATTCAGTCAGAAATGTTTTACAAAGAACTTAAAATGCAACAACTAATAAAAAATTCTAAAATTCAGAAAAGTTTAAAGGAAAAGAAGAAAAAAAAATGCCCTTCTTTTCTCTTTCTGCAATTGTCTGCCACAATGACCAAAATCCTGTCTGTGATAAAATATTATTCTGCAGCTAATGGGAGGGTTAGGGTGAAGCAAAAACAAAATTCTAGGCATTTCCCCCTTTGTCTCTCCTCTGTAAAGAGAGATCTAAAATGGATGCTCATGAAAAAGAAAAAAGTTTTTTTTTTTCATATTTTATGTAAATACCATGACTGATGTTAATGGTTATTCATAAACTCCTGATGATCACTAAAAATATATTCCTCTTTTTTTAAAATTATATTTTGTTTTAGAAAAGAAAAATAACTTAAAAATTTCTACAAGCATTATTTGAACTATTGTCCTCATCCTTATTATTCTCTGTTTCACGACATTTAGACTGAATTACCCTAAGGTCTTCCTCAAGTGACCTAAATTTACTCATATAAAAATATAATTCTGTCAAAATGTAGTGAGACAGACAATAATAAGGATAAGGACAATAGTCTGAATAATGTATGTAGAATTTATCATACCTCATATCAAGGATTCCAAAAAATAACTTAAAAATTTCTATTCAAATATTGTTTCATTTCCCTGTGAAGCTGTGCCTAAAGCATTTGCTGAAATCTGATTGGATGGCTGAGAAGTAGTAAGACTTTCTTTTCTCTAGAATTAAAACCTGGGCCTTAGACCTACCCCTTTCTTGCTCATATGAGGAATGGATATACCAGATAAAAAAAAAAAACCTTTGGTTTTTCTTACAAAATGTGTGACTATTACTTTTAAAGATGGACTGGAATTAAACTAAAACAATTTCACAGATGTAAATAGAATTCAATTAAAAACAAACAAAAAAAAACAATAAAATCAACAAATTATTTCAAAAAACCTCAAATCATGAGTTTTTCTTTTCTTTTAGTTGTTACTTTTTATCTTTTTTTTTTTAAAGATAATTTTTTTTCCCCAATAAAAAAATTTTTGAATGTTCTTCAAAGAGTCAGGAATTAGGCAACAATTTAACAAATAAAGGTTAAAATTAATAAGTGTTAAAAAAATTTAGTAAATCTTTTGGACATTAATTTTTTTTTTTTTAAATTGCTTCAGTTAACTCTAAACTTTTAAATCTATGGTTCACATCTTCATAGTTGTTGTTTTAACCTGTTCTGGCAGGTGCATTTCCTGGCTTTCTTCAGGTGTTTAATCACAACACCAAAGTCTTTTTACTATTTCACAGTAATTACTGCCTTCCATACTTGACCAACTAAACCTCTGACATGCTTGGGTAGGAATTGAAACTGCCATCTACCCAAGGAGACCAGAAGCTTAGTTTGGCAAAAGCTCATGTGATAGACAACAACTATACAAGGCTGGAATTACTGGAATTACATTTATTACCCGAAAGACACCAGAGTATAAGTTGACCAAAATGTTTAATGAAAATGAGAACAACATTCTGAAAGAAATCAATACATAGATTATGAAGCTTCATCTAAAAGGATTTCCACAAAATGAAATAACTTTTTAGTAAACTTTTGATATTTATTGGTCTTCATTATTAGTGGATATTCTTAAATAAATTCTGAGTACACTTACAAAAAGATGTACTAGACTAGATCAAATACTTTCAGGTATTTTATGATCTGTGTTGGCATACTGACTTCTACAGGCTTAGCCAGCTCACCCACTGAATAGACTCTGCTCAGAAACTTAAATATTAACCACTTGCAGCCTGTCTCAAAGAAATTCATTCTATTCTTTTAGAGATTAAACTCATAGGAATGTACAAGATTGTAACTATATTATATTTACTTGGTGAGCACCAACCCAAGTTTGGCACAAGGCCATTTTTACGTGCTCTTACCCAGGCTTTT
>JAUZSX010182495.1:0-16453 GCA_034780655.1 Idiosepius hallami
TCCTTCTTCTTCTTTTTCTTCTTTTTCTTCTTCTTCTTCTTCTTCTACTTCTTCTTCTTCTTCTTCTTCTTCTCCTTCTTCTTCTTCTTTTTCTTCTTTTTCTTTTTCTTCTTTTTCTTCTTCTTCTTCTTCTCATTCTTCTTCTTTTTCTTCTTCTTCTTCTCATTTTTCTTCTTTTTCTTCTTCTTCTTCTTCTTCTTCTCCTTCTTCTTCTTTTTCTTCTTCTTCTTATTCTTCTTCTCCTTCTTCTTCTTCTTTTTCTTCTTCTTCTTCTTCTTCTTTTTCTTCTTTTTCTTCTTCTTCTTCTTCTTCTTCTCCTTCTTCTTTTCAGTTCATTGTGTCGTCATTAGAAAAAATGCATCAAAAGTTTTTTTTTCAACAGCAACAAATTCAAGGGAGGGGTGTGGGTGGGTGTCTTTGAACACGAGAAGCTCAAGTCCATTTGGCCCAGTGGATAGGCAGTCGGACTTCGGAATCGTAGTACGCGAGTTCGAATCAAAGTCGTTCCATTTGTGTTAATGACTGGACTAATACCCTTGGGAGAGGTATGAATCCCCACATTCCCTCCAGCTATGGGTTAAATAGTGAACATTGTATTGTGTGTTAAATAGCAAACCTTGTGTAATTTACAATGATTGTTTTTGGCATTAAATGACCTAAAAAGGTTGATATGCCATAAAACACACTAAAAAAAACAAAAAAAAACTGATAAAATGGTGTCTCGTCCCAATCCTAAAAAAATTCTAAGTCAAAAAAATCGCTTTTAGTCACGATTAAAAACATTTCCTTCTTCACTTCGACATTAATAAATATTTACAACAAAAAAGTCATAATAAACTTGCAGCGGATAAGTCATGTTAGAGACACCAGTTCCCGTCAGATCCCCGAAGTTAAGCAATGTAGAACCTGATCACTACAAAGATGGGTGACCACTTTACGAATATCATGTACTGTACCAGACTGGTCGACGGTTTGTGGTCAGTGGTATCATCAGGCGAATTAATCAAGATTAAGATTAATAATAATAATAATAATAATAATAATAATAAACTACACTGGATGAGTGTCACAAGAGACTTATTGTCACTCTGTCTTCAGGAATTACCACCGGGCATTGACAGGTGTGTGGAAGTGGACGTAGTGGGGTGAAAACCAAGGGAGATGTTGCACCGTACAGTCTTGGACTGGAATGGTGCGGAACTTGCTGGAAATCAAGAAGGGACTTGTTGTCACTTTGACTCTAGGAAACAACCCTTTTGGTGGGTATCAGAGCGCCTAGTGACTGGCACGAGACCCCAGAATAATAATAATAATAATAATAATAATAATAATAATAATGATGATGATGATGATGATGATGATGCCACTCTTGCTCGAGTCAAAAACTAGTGTTTGCTGGCAAATCGCGATTTCCGCCATTTTCAAGATGGCCGTCGCCTTTTTCAAAATGGTGTCATTTTCAACACCCAAATTACAGATCTATGAATATATATCTTGATTGTGAACTTCTCTTTTCAAAATATCTACAATATTATTGTAAAAGACTTTCTTTATTATGTGTTTGCTTGTTTGTTTGTTTAATCAACGGTATATCAACCTTTTAAACTCATTTATTGTTGAAACAATTATTTTTGATAAACGTTTGTTTTTATCCACACGAAGTTAATCCAAAGCTGGATGATGAAAACAACAATAACACGTTTTTTTTTATTGGAGCATTTAGGAACAATCGGAAAAGACGTGATTGTTGGACTACACGACATTGCAATCAATGGCAAGATTAATATCTTACAGACCACTACACTTATGAGGACAGCAGGGATAATAAGAAAAGTATTTTTATACCAGGGAACCGAAAACAAGACAAAAATATGGGGAGAAGAAGCAGAGAGAAAAAAAATCCAATCATTAGAAGATTATAACTAATTTTAAAAGACCTGAAAGGAAGACTGTGGGACATTGGAATTGATGGAAGAAAAAATAGACCTTTTACAGACCACTTCTTCACACATGACGTATTGAAAGAAAGAAAAATACACACACATGCATAAATA
Source organism: Idiosepius hallami (assembly GCA_034780655.1). Taxonomy (NCBI): domain Eukaryota; kingdom Metazoa; phylum Mollusca; class Cephalopoda; family Idiosepiidae; genus Idiosepius; species Idiosepius hallami. Next base: position 2,055 of record JAUZSX010182495.1, read on the forward strand.
AATAATAAATATTATAATATATATGCGATATATATATATATGTGCGTGTGTGTGCGTAAATAATAATCTGTAGAGTGAGATTGCTCATATTTATAATTAGAGTGCTCTGTGATAGAGCATGTATATTAGTTAAGCATAGACACGGAGTCAACGGCCTTCGGTGACTGTCAATTTCTTGCCTATGCGGTCATTCGTTGAGTCCGTGTCTACACTTATGACTTTTACTAAACACTCATGTACTCACTTTGCGAAAACTCATTTTAAATTTCTTTGAAAAAAATGTTGTAAAAAAAAAAAAAAGAAAGAAAATTCACTTACGATTTTACTGAAGGCCAATTAATTTAGTTTTTTTTTTAGTTTTTAGTTTTGAAAGAAGTTCTCAACGAAAAGAAAAATGTCAAATTATGTGAGTTTTTTGAAAAATTGAAAGAAAGACGAAAAAATATATGACTGGAATGTTTTTTTTTTTTTTCTCCCTTTCCACTAAAATTGTGACCTTCAAGATTCAGTAAAGAAGAAAAGTCATCTAGTCTTAAAAAATGAAATTTTAACTCCCACTTTATTTTCAATTCTATCCTCCCCCACTTCAATATCACATTTCCAGTGCATTATTTAAAAAAAGGGAAATGCAAATGGCAACACTATACATTCTACAAGAATAATCTAACTTACATTTGGCTTTGTAACATTTAAATCTCTATCCATATTTACAGAAGTATCAAAATACCCTGAACAATTATTTTTTTCAAATAAATCTTTGCTTTAAAATATCGTTGGTTGGTAAAAAAAAAAAAACTTTAAAAAGAAAACTGGAGAAAAACACTTTTTTAAGAAAAATATCTCATTTTTATAGAAAAGAGAATAAAATTTTACATAAAAGCTGAAAAAATAAATTTGTGGCAAGTTTGGTCATGATTGATCGAATGGATCTGGCTGTAGGAGAGTATGACCTTAAGGAATTTTGACCTTAACAATTAGTGTGGATCCTACCTACGTTGGATACCATTAGGTCCTAGGTTGGATCATGATCGGTCCAGTGGTTCAGGCTATAGAAGAGCTTAGATACATAGGCTATGATCTTAATAGGATATGACCTTGATGACATTTGACCTTGTCATTAAAAATGGGTTTGCATAATCTGACAGTCGGTTCCACACGATGTTGTTTTAGCTTGTTTTAGGGGTGACACTGGGGATAAGCTCCCAACGTCTATAAAATTCTCCTACTAGCAAGTGTCTTAAATAGCTTCTGACAATAAGTCCAACTTGTAGCCTGTACGTGGCGGAATTGCTTTTACCAATAGAAGAAGGGACAAAAGGCGAGTTTTTCTGGCATCTGAAAACCAGTGGCTTCGGATTAGTGAGACTCGTTAATCAGAGTCAGGAGCTATTGTCTTACTAAGTTTGGTCATGATCAGTCCAGTGGTTTAGGCTGTAAAAGATTATGACTTTGATTAACTTTGACCCATCCAGCTATTGGAGACAATCATCATAGTTTGGTAATTATATGTGCATTGGTTTTGGGCTGCAGGACAGTATACATACAAAGACTATGAACTTGATAAGATATGACTTTTGGCCTTGACCTTGTAAATTAGCATGCATTACCCAGGTATAGAAGAGCATCATCATACCAAATTTGGTTATGATAAGTCCAGTGGTTTTGGCTGTAGTGAACATTTATAAGCTATGACCTTGGTAGGCCACGATACTGACCTTAAAAAATAGTATGCACAATCTGTCGGTCATAGACCATCATCCTGCCAAATTTGGTTATGATTGACCATTTGGATTTAGCTGCAGAAGAGTTGTAAAGGCTGGAGGACACACACATACACAAACTCTACAACTTTATACATAAATATATATATATATATATTATATATATATAAAATAATTTTTTGCAATCCATCTACAGGCCTGTTTCGCCATTTACGACTCATCAGGACGGCTCCGTGAACAACAAATCTTCCTCCAATCAGGATCGAACTCAAACCAGATGAATGCTGGTCCGACGCTCTAACCACTGACCTACCAGTCAACCTGCCAACAGAATGGCTCTTTCTACGGATTTTATTTTTAGAGTGCCTGCCCGCTTTATCAGCGGAGGCTATGCTTTGTTGCGGTCATAAATATTGAGTAGACTTCCAAACGCGGCGTTCAGAGTGCTCAATCAACTTAAGCAAAAGAAGACTAGTGTAGTGTTGACAGAGTCGTCTCCCTTGAACTATTCAGGCAGACAGGAGTTACCTACCCTTAGATTTATAACGAACGGAACAAGCCATCCTGATTAGTGTGGATTTACTATGTAGAGCAATATGCAAACATCAAGTTGAGTTCTGGAGTCCTCCCCCTCCTTAATTCTTTTTTTACAAGATGGAAATTTGTGATTTGTGCCATGGAAGTGAAATTTGTGATTTGTGCCATGGAAGTGAAATTTGTGATTTGTGCCATTGAAGTGAAATTTGTGATTTGTGCCATGGAAGTGAAATTTGTGATTTTTGCCATGGAAGTGAAATTAGAAAAAAAAAACAAAGCAAAATTTAATTTTTTTAATATTTATAAATAAGAATTCAAAACAAAAAAAGAAATTGCAATGGTTTTGTTTTTTTGTTTCTTCTAATGGACACCAAATAAAGTATCTGATATGTCAGGAACTGGAAAAAACTGGTTCTGGGTTGGTCGTAATAATTCATGAATGTGTTGAACGATTAAATCAATGGCAACTGGAATGAGAAAGAAAAGATGGAATTGAGAGGATGAAAAAAAAAGGAAAAAAAAGAAAGAAAAGAAAAAAAGGAAGAAAAAAGAAAGAATATAAAAAAGAAAGAAAGAGGAAGAAGAAAAAAATTTTTTTTTTAAATATGAAAATGTTTTGATGTTTTAACAAAATTTCTAAAAGCAAAAACAATTCAAAATAATTTCAAAGTTTAGCAAAGTTTTTTTTGAGGGAAAAAATCCCCTTCCATTTAGTGGATTAATAGAATTAGATGTTAATCTAGAGTTTTATCCTTTAGCGCCTTCTGGATCTTACATGGGCTTGAATATTGCACAGCCCTACCCTTCTGGATCATATCTCCAGTCTCTCCTCCCTAAATCTTGTTTGACCCTGATTGCCATCCCTCAATGATCTTGTATGTCCCCCACCTCGCTCTTTATAATCAAATGAAGGAGAAGTGTTGGTCTCCGTTATTAAATGAAGATCTAGAACAATCTAGAATTTATAACTTGCAGACATCAGCTGTGCTTTTGCTGACAATCACCAAACAAAAGAGAGGAAGAAAGAAAGAAAACTTCTTCTTGACAAGAATTAAAAGAGAAAAAGAAGGCCAAACAGTTATTGAGTGAACTTCACAACAATAAAGAAAATTGCATTATTTTAAATATTTTCTTCCTTTAAAAAAGATTTTCTTGATAAAATGTAATTTGGGTCCATTATTTTACACCCAGCTTTTGTGCGTTCCCTCCCCCCCTTATATTCTATATATTCACAAATAAAAAAAGAGGGGGGGGGGAGACCCGAAAAGAAAATCTTAACGCAATTCAATCTGAAAAGATTTCATTTCACCTGTGTTATCAGCTCCTCTTGGAATGATTACATCCGCATACTTCTTGGTCTGAAAATTTGGAAATTAAGCAAATTTTTTAAAATATGGTAAATACTTCTTTATATATATGTGTGTGTGTGTGTGTGTGTGTGTGTGTGTGTGTGTGTGATAGAAAATTATTAGAAAAAACAAAAAAACAAGAATTTATATTAGTGCCAACATGCTTCGGATGTTTTTTCTTCTTCAGGGCACATTTATTATTGTTATTATTATTTTGACCATATATATTTTATATATATATATATGGTGGAGCATGGATAAAAGATTGTATTCTGGAAGCGTTGTACAAATCCCAGTCAAAACCATTCAATTCACTTTTGCTGCCATAGGCAGATGGGGGTTGCTAACTCAAGAGAGCAACTCATCTAGGGGAAGAGCAACACTGAATGCAAAATTCCCAGGTATATAGAGCATGTAAAAATAACTTTGTGCCTAACTTGGGTTGATGCTAGACCAAATAAATAAAATATGTGTGTATATATATATATATATGTGTGTGAGTTTTTGCCCTCTCAAACTATTTTCATACGTTTTTTGACTGCTTTATTTCTTGTTTTATTATTTCATTCCCAACATTCCTTCTAAAAACAGAAAAAAGGAAAAAAATCACTTAAAGTTTTTTAGTTTTTTTATTTATTTTATTTTATTTTTTTCTTTATTTGATCTTTTTTTATGTAATCAAAATGTCGCACTTTTGTTTTGTACAATTGAAATTTTGTTGTACATCTAATTTAATATATATATATATATATAAATCACAACAATAAAATAAAAAATCTTTAGGCTCTTAAAATTTTGACTTTTAAATTTTGAAGTCTTAATTTTTTTTGCAGACTTTCATCCTCATCTTGATTGTTTTTGTTTCTTTTCTTACAACATTAAACAAAAATATACAATTGCAAGACCTGACTGAGAATTGTCAGAAAATTACGGTTTCAATTCTTACCCAAGCCAGCCAGATGTTCAGTTGATAAAAAAATGGTTAGATTGACAACAACTATGGAAGGCAGGAATTACTGGGGATACAATTACAAAACATCAGCATTTCTATCTGAGATCACGGTTAATCATCTGAAGATGGTCTGAGGTGAACTTGGTCATAACGTAATGAAAAAAATGACAAAAATTACCAAGATGAGAACCAAAGTCTAAAATAAAATTCAAATTATGAAGCCACATATCTAAATAAAAAATACAATTAAAAATGTTTCTATTTTCTTTTTCAAATTGTTGTCTCGGGACATGGGATATTTATTGGATGAGCAACAACTAAAGTTAGGCACAAGGCCATATTTACATGCCTATTATATTGCTGGGGATTGGTAATCAGTATTGCCTTCACCTAGATGAGTTACTTTCTCAAGTCCCATCTGCATGAGGCAACTGAAGGTAAAGGCAATGGTTTTGACTGGAATTTGAACTCTTGTAAAACGATTCCAGAGTCCAAGCTTTTAAGCAATGCTCCTACATCACTGGTCAGGACGTGGGATATGTAAGAATTAAATTATTGAGAAAGTTTTATAAATTCATTATTATTTAGAATTGAAAAAAAGAAAGAAAGAAAGAAAGCTTGGTTTGTGTTTGTAGAGGGCTTAACAGGCCAGTGTCAGATATTTGTCTTTTCAAAAATGTCTATAAAATTACTTACTGGTAAGCAAAACTCTTCAAAGGCTGGTTTCACTAATGTCATATATTGGTTAAGGATTTGTTCAAGATCTCTGCCACGTTCTTGGATATCTCGGGCAACTTTTTTCACAAATCCAAAAAGGAAAAAATAAAGATTAAAAAAACAACAAACATAATACAAAATCAACACAAAAATAATTTTAAAAATCCATTAAAAATAAAACTTTCTCTCATTTTGTAATAAGAATCTTTTTTAATTGTTGAATGTGCAAAGCACAATTTGTGTGAGATCTCATTAATAACTAGAAGTATTGCTCGGTTCTAGGGACTTGCCACTAAACATCATTTGGAAAGCCTATTATCTAAGAAGACACTCAATGCTTTTTTATACTAAATTTTATGCAATACTAAATTCCTTTCTAATCCTTTTTCATGCTAAATTTATTTCTGATGCTTTTTTATACTAAATTAATTTTTAATGCTTTTCTCTAAGGTAGTTAATGAAGCCTATTAAATAGAAAGACTGTACCATACTTATGCAAATTTAAGTGGTCTGAATCATTTTTTAAATAACTATTTTTTTTCTGAAGAGCTCCACATATAAATAGTCTGTTTTTTTTCTGATTGTTTTTTTTATTTGTTTAATAGAAAAGTTATATTTATTTTACAATTATTTTTAATATTTGAACAACACTTGTAAGGGAAATTTTTTTCCAAAAACGCTTCGAGTTTGAAAAGGAATTATTTTATTTTAAATTTCAAAAACGCTTCTTTCTTATTTAGTTATTTTTAATTCAAAATGACCAAAGTTAAACAATGTTGAGTCTGGTCAGTAGTTAGATGGGTGACCATTTACGAAAATCAGTGTTTATTGTTCAATTTCATGTTTCCTTCTGCTCGATCTAGCCACGTGCAATGCAGAACCCAATCAAACACAACAATCTGACTTTTATATTTATATAGATAGTAAAAAAATAATATTTTTTTTCTAAATATTAAAAAACAAAGAACATCTTAAAAAACAATAATTTAAAAATAATAATAATAATTTTAAAAAATCATAATAATAAAAAAATATGAAAAAGTAAAATAATTACAATTATAATAAAAAAATAATCTTAATAAAAAAAAATTCATACAAAAAAAACTAAAAAAATCCTTTAAAAGCAAACTTTTTGTTGTTTTGTCAAAAGACTAGAAAGTTCCGTTACCTCGTCTTGCAAGTCGCGTATCAGCGTCCGTATCAACAAATAACTTCATATGGAACATGTCACGGATTTCTTTAAAATAAAACATTAAAATTCCTTCAGCAAAAATCACATCAGGTTCTTCTAAAAGATCACCACCTTCTTCCCTGAAAATAAAAGAGATTTGAATGAATTGAAACTTAATTATTTAACATTTAATTAATCAGAAATAAATTAACTTCATTAAAAATAATTTTTATTGTAGAAACTAACCCTTACATAGACTATGGACTCTTCCAATATAGATAGATAGATAGATAGATAGATAGATAGATAGATAGATAGATAGAGTCAAGGTCTTTATGATTTCTTTACAGGAACATCTATTATTTATTGTGTTCATTTAAGACAGTCATGGAATACTTCCCACTCATGTCTTTGGATGAGTTTCACTGATGATTTCTAAAAAGAATGAAATAGATAAATAATTTCCAAATTATCTATTGAGTTAATTTTTAATAAATTTTTCATCTTCTTGGTGTAATTTAATAGCATATCTTGTGTTATTAAAAAAAAAAAACTATGTACGTATGAAATAATGTTTATCAAAAGTAATTGTTCTTGGCATTAAAATTACCTAAAAAGGTTGATATGCCTTTATAAAATAATGTTTATCAAAAGTATTTGTTCACGGCATTAAAATGACCTAAAAAGGTTGATATGCCGTTCTAAAAGAATGTTTATCAAAAGTAATTGTTCTTGGCATCAAAATGACCTGAAAAGGTTGATATATCATTAAACACAACCAAATAAGAAAATCTGTCTCTGAATCAAAGAATGAAAAGAAATTTTATTGTTGTCAAATGAAAAAAAAAAATTTACCTTGAACATCGAATATAATTATATTTTGGGATGACTGTTGGTTTGGCTGCAGCTAAATCTTTCAAAGCTTTTAACATTCGAACGTGATCAAATGCATCTGAGAAAAACAAATCAAAATTAAACAAAAATCATTTAATAAAAAAAAAGCAAAAAAAAAAAATTAAATCTTGAGTTCAAAAATGAATACAAAATATTAACAAAAAAAATGTTAAGAAAAATTTATTTTGGGAAAATCAAACTAAATTAATTTGAAATGAAAAACTTTCATCTTCGTGTTGACCAGAAAGAGTAAGATTTATGTATATATATATATATATATATATATATATATAGAGAGAGAGAGAGAGAGAGAAAGATAGAGAGAGAGAGAAATTGAATAATAAAAATAATCATAGTTTTTTAATACATCTTTTTGACTATGGAAGTGCAAAGTGCATTCATTCCTTATTTTTAGAAAAAAATATTTTGTTGTTAGCAGATTGGTTGAGTGCATCTGTACTGAAAATGGTCACAAAAGAAGGAAGGAAGAAAGGAGGTTCTGTAGAAAAGAGAGGAGGAGGGCATTGTTCTTGGAAGCCAATGTTTTTCAGAAGAAAACAAACACCTTTTTTTTTGCAAGGAATATCCAAATAATTATTCCCAAAAAAAAATTTTTTAAAAAACTAATTCTAAAATGTTCAAAATGACTGAAAGAATTTTTCAATCAAATGCCACCCCCCACCCCACCAAAATATGAAAGGAAAAAAAAAAGAAAAAAAGACTACGTATTTTACCTGGATGATCAAAATTAAATTCTCCTTTGGTCGCTTTTTTCTTTTCTTCTTCATTCAATTCTCGATAAAAAGATTCTTGACCAATAATCACAACTTTGTGTCCATTGCTGTTGTCAATATTTTTAAGTTGTTCAATGATTTTGGTGCAAACAGAAGACTGGAATGATAGAAAGAGAGATAGAAAGAAAGATAGAATGGAAAGAAAGAAAGAAGGAAACATAGAAAGAAAGAAAGAAAGAAAGAAAGATAGAATGGAAAGAAAGAAAGATAAAAAGAAACATAGAAAGAAAGATAGAAATAAAGAAGACTGGGAAGAAAGAAAGAAAGAAAAAATGGAAAGATAGAAAGATAAAAAGAAAAGAAAGAAAGAAGACTTGAAAGAAAGAAAGAAAGAAAGGAAAGAAAAAAAGAAAGAAAGAAAAAAAGAAAGAAAGAAAGATAAAAAGGCAAGAAAAGAAAGACTAGAAAGAAAGAAGGAAAGAAAAATAAAAAAGAAAGAAAGAAAGAATATTTAATGAAGATGCCGAAAGAAGCTAAGTGTTGTTATTGTTCCAATTCCAAATGAATACCAAACACATCACTTTGAATGTGGAGGGGAGGGCATTCATTGGTAAGCTCGGACTATGGAATCGGAATCCATCAAACATTTACACCCAGTGGTGCGTGTGGTGCATTTCTGTAGCAAAATTGTTTTTAAGAGGAAGAGTCGCTAGCCCTATGCTCAACTTCCAACCCAGAGGACCTTTTGAAATTAGTGTTGCCCTTCACCTAGATGAGATACTCTCCATAGTTAATGAGCCCCATCTGCCCAAGCCAGGTAAAGGTAGATACAATGGTTTTGACTGGGATTTGAACTTGCATAATACTATTCCATAGTCCGAGCTTTTACCAATGCTCCTGCTTCACCTCGCTACCTATATCATGGTTGTACTATTTAACTCATAGCTAGAGTGAATTTTGGAAATCCATACCTTTCCCAGGGGTATTTTTCCAATTATGAATGCAAACGGATCATTAAGGGAATAATTTTTGCATTATTACTGATAGAGATTGGCCATGGCCACTATTTTAGACTTTAACCAAAAGTATGTTTTGTGTCTTTTTAGAAAGTAAATAATTTATGTATATTTTTTAAAAGACACCAATAGGAAAGGAAGGAAAAGAAAGAAAGAAAGAAAGAAAGAAGGAAAGAAAGAAAGAAGGATAGAAAGAAAGAAAGAAAGTATTCAATATAATAGCAACAAAAAGCCTAGCTTTTTTTAAAAAGCCTCGCAACAAAATATCTTGTTTATTAGGGTTGACGACGAGCAATGCCAGGTGTGTGATGTGTGGTGACACATTTTACTTATCTATTGAAGGGTGCATGTGTGTGGGTGCAATTCACAAGGACTTTATACTTGTTTTAAAAGTTCTAAATATAGGCTTGCTAAAAAGAATTAATGGGGCCCCGAAAAGCAAAGAAGCAAGGCAGCCCTGGGGTGGGGGCCAACAACAACACTCAGCTTGGATGGTTTTTAATGTTTTCTAACAAACATTTAAAATCATTTCATGTTTCACAATTAAGATAGGTTGTTGTTTGTTTTGTTTTATACTTTATAGATATTTTTCAAACTAATTCAAGTGATGTCTGTTCGTTTGCATTTTTAGCTAAAAGTTGTTGTTTCCATTTTTTGGGGAGGGTTCAGGAGGAGAGTTAGGGGTAAGATGTCTCTCGCCTCACTTTTGGTAGCAACCAACAAACAACAACCAGTTCATTCTTCTTCTCTTAGTAATATTTTTCAATCTGCCTGAAAAAAAAAGAAATGTTTGCATTTGATGAGAGTGTAAAAGACGAACCTTTCCTGAAGCTGTTCCCCCAGCAATTCCAATCATAAAAGGCTTTCCCGGTCGTTCGATTCCTGATTGAATTTCATGATGACTCGTTCTTGTTTTTGACTTGCCAGAAGAAGAAGGAGAAGCCATGTTGATTTCGAAATAAAGAACGATAACTCTGTCCGACTCACAATTTTTTTTTTTTCTGTCACTCTAAAAATTGGACTTTATTTTTTTTAATAAAACATTTTAAGTTATGTAAAAAAAAATAACAGTTAAAGTTTTTTAGGTATTGACAGTGAAAACAAGTATGGTGTTGATTTGGGGTTTTTTATTTCAAAATTTTACGCCAAATATTTTTTTTAATCCATAAATATTCAAAATGTAATGTTTTTTTTTGCCAGTTCTGTTCACTGTTCATTCTGTGATTTGAATAATTTTTTAAATGTGGTGAACATATTTAGATTCATTTGTATAGAATAAACACCAGCAGAAAAAACAACTAACAGCAAACAGTTAAAAACACTGAAAGAATGCCATTAAAACTTTTTCTTTTTATTACTGAATTTTGTTCGGTTCTTGCATTTTTTTAATAATTTGAGAAACTTTTGAACTCCAATTCACATGATGAGCCAAACTAAAATATTTTACATTAAAAAAAACAGAATTTAGTAAATAATGTTCTGTTTTTCAATTTTTATGAATAAGTTTCAGTTTGTTTGCTACCAGCTTATTTTCACTTTAAATTGGAAAAAATCTGACATACAACTAAAGTAAATAAATTTTTAAACATAAAAAAGTGAAATTATTATCAAAAATAGTAAATAGAAATTGTAAATTTTTCTATATTTTCGTCAAATTTAGTTTTTAGAAAGAAAGTTAAATATTTTCTAATTTTTTTCAGGTTTCTAAAAAAGAGAACTCTTCAATTTTAAAGTCAATTTTGGTTGCAACCCAAAAAAGACGAAAATCGTTTGGAAAAAAATTTCGGTTGATAAAAAGTTTCTTTTTTTTTTAATATTTGAAATTATTGGAAAGGATTTAAAAAGATCTGTGACATGGCCTCCTCTCCTAAGAAAAAACAATTAGCAAAACAACAAGCCGAAAATGCTGCTGCTACGCCTTTAAAATCAATTTTATCTCGAATTGTAACACCTGAAGCAACGTGGCCAGATAAAGTAAGTCTTCATCGTTTCTATTAATTAAATTAAATAAATAATAATAAATGCGAATGAAGGAAAATTCCCTTTTTATTTAATTTATTTTTCCTTATTTTCTTTTATCTTTGTGATTAAATTGAAATAATATCAATAATTAAGGATAATAATTTAATATTCCAGGATTTAAAATGTGCTTTAGTTTCTTTAAAAAAAAGATTGTTATGAAAAAAAAACAAGTGATTCTGAGAGACCCTAGTTATTTTATTTTATAACTTCTTGAATTTTAATATTAATTTTCTTATTAATTGCAATTACACTCACTCCACAGAGTTTACTACTACTCACAACTCACACTCGTTAAATGAAAATGCAACTAATAATAATCCCTCATATTTGTTTTGGTTTTTCAGAATATTAGAACGAACAATAAACTAAAAAAGTATCTTTATTTTCTTCTCTTCATTGAAATTATTAATTATAAGAGGAATATTTCTTATTTAAGCTGATTTCTGTGTTTTTTTATAAATGAAAAGAAAAAATTATTTAACCCTTTAAACCCTAAAGAACCAATATCGGCCCTGGCGATTTCAAGGCAAAAGAAGACACACACGCAAAACGATATTTCAACCCCGATTTTTGGACCCTGACTTATCAAGTTGTCACCCAAAGCCGTTCTATTAGAAAAACAAATTAGGGTCGAAATGTCAGTGTTTTTTTTTTGTTTTTTTTTCTCTTTGGTTGCTAAGGCCGATATATCGGCCCCTTAGGATTGAAAGGGTTAAAACAAATTTATTTACAGTTTGTTTGTTTTCTTGGGTCAATTATGCATTTAGGAGGAAAAAGTTCTTTTCTTTCACATAAAAAAAATCTTTTTCACGCTAATGAAACTGAAAAATTAGATTATTATTGCAATTAACCAACTTTTTTTGTTGCTGGAGAGAGACTTTCCTTTTTATAGAATTTTTCGTCTATTTTATCTTTATAAAATAATTATTTTATGTCTTTAGCTTTTTTATCCAAACAAAACATTCCAGTCAGTCTTTCTTACTGCAATAAATGAATTGCAATCACACACAGCTGATGATGATCACATCACATCGACCGACCGTCGACAGTTTTTTTAACAATATCCATTTAGCCGCTTGCATTTTTTTAAAAAGATGAGTAAGAATTTCTTTCTGAATTCATTTATTTTTAAATTTCGGATTTAAAAAAAAAAAAAATTTACAATACATTCTTTGTGTAGACAAAAACGAAGTTTAATCGTGGAAATCTCTATAAAATCCTTAAATCACATACAACAACAGACAGCAACACAACAACAACCCTGATGTAAGTGGTGTAATCTTTTCCATCGGAAATTATTTGTTCTGGAGATATTAATGTTTTTCTAAAGGGAAGGATTCTAAGGGTTGCTGTTAGGTTTGGTTTGTCAGGGTTCATTTATAACAAATCAGTTGTATTAACTAACTTTTGAGTTGAGGCTTGATTTTTGATAAATTCGTAAAAAGTTCGTTACGAAATTTCATAATAAAAAAAACAAAACATTTTTTGTATTAGAGTCATATTACACGCCTAAACTATAAATTTACCAACAAAACAAACATTCTTCTAAATCTTATTTTTATAGCCAACAACAACAACAAATTTATTCTTCAATTAAACAATAACCCCCCACACACTTTCTTCCTTAAAGATAATAAAAAAAAGGTCTTTTAACTATTTTTAATCTTTAAAGAAATATTGAACTAATTTTGTCTGTGGATGCCGGTCGCGTGGAATGAAAATAGGTTGAATAAATGAAGTAACAACAATAATAACGCTGCTTCTTTCCCTTGAGTGCGGCGGCGGGGCGGGTGGCGAGCTTTCGTGACCCGAGTGGCAGCAGGGAGGGAGCTGACCCCGGGCAGGACCTTCTCTCTTGCCCCGGGCCCCGACGATCAGAGCCGACTCGATCCGCTGACCCATTTCTCTCAGACAACTATTTGTGTGTGTGCTGAGTATTAAGGGCAAAGGTCTCTCTTCTCACTCGAAATCGAGCATGGGAAAAATGAGATCATTATTATTATTATTATTATTATTATTATTACTTACTGCTGCTGCTATTGCTATTTATCAACGAATGCATGGCTTCTTCACTCCACACTCAAACAAGCAACAGTTTTTGTTCACACACCCCCTCCGGTCTTATCCCATCATCACCCAAGCTGCTTTTGTTCCATTTTCATTTTGCCAAAAAAGTCCTCATCAGCTGATCAGAAGACAATAACGACAGACAGACAGACAGACTGAATAAAGACGGTGTTTTTAGATTTCTTGTTGCTCTGATCTGCAATTCTATTTTATTTTTAGTCGGTTAAAATTTCTTTTTTTGTTTTGAAAATAAATTGCGAGTTTAAATTTTAAAAAAAGGAAGTGTATAAGGATACTTCAGAACATCTAGCGTAGCCGAAGGGCGACAGGCTATATGCACGTTATTTAAGAAAATGGCAGCCATAACACGGTTTATAAAGCGTTTAATAGCATCAATTATAACGAAGTTCTATGTTGCTCAATTGGTAGCGTATCGGACTGCGGACGAAACGATACGGGTTCGAATTGAGGAAGGAATTTTTTTTTTTTTTTTAAATAATTTTTTTTTATAATGAAAATATTATCGAATGATAATATTTTGTTTGATAATTGAAATAAAATCTTTCAATCAATTAGGGAATTTTATTTTAATAATTTTATTTAAATCTGTCAAAGGGAATTAAAATGTTTAAATCAATTTTAATAATTATTTTTTTTTATCGAAAATATTGTAATGTGAAATCACTGAAATATTTAAATCTGTCAAAGGGAATTTTTTATAATTATTTTTTTTATCGAAAATATTGCAATGTGAAATTTTCGTTTGATGAAGGAGTTTTCATCTTACATGTGCTTACTTGGAACTGAGGAATTTGAAATGAAAAATAAGTTTTTATCTGATTTATGAATGGAAACAAGGTAGTGATATTCAACCTGAACAATTTCTAAATTTTCAAGAATCACCATCAACTTCCAACCAACTTGGAAGAAAATTAATCGATGATTTTAAATTTAAACCACTTAATAAGATTTTTACCAGAGGAAGACCAAAAACGAGTCAATTATTTACTAAGAGAAAAAAATTAAGAAAAAAAAATTAAGAAAAAATATATACGTTTGTCCAGAATGTGAAAATCCATTTTGTTTTCAAAATTATGTTTTGAATTTTTGTTTTTAAATTTCATCAAGTTAATATTTTGTTGTTTTTTGTGCATATTTTAAATTTTATGTTAGATTGTTTTGGAAAATCTAATTAACCCTTTCAACCCTAAAGGGCCGA
>JAUZSX010182600.1:0-16453 GCA_034780655.1 Idiosepius hallami
ACATTCATGTATATTCATATATGCCTATATATAATGTTTAAATTTGAGAATTGAAAACCCAACACTTATCAGTGTGAACTCTGTCAAATCAAAAAATAGTGTTCTGCCCATTATTTTGATTGAAAGAAAAAATATAATTTACTCTTATATTTCATTATCAATAATGCTCACACACACACATTATATATATATATATATGTGTGTGTGTGTGTGTGTGAGCAAGCTCGTGTTTGTGTGTGTGTGTGCATGCGTGTGTTTATATAATAAGGGCTTAATTTAACATTATGCGTTTTGCAAATATAAGAGAAGTGTTTAGATAAGTAACGTTCATTTTTAGAAAGGGAGAAAATTGCTCATCATTACAAGTGAATCAAAAATATTTAGAAAATATTTTTGTCACCAGAAAAAATAATTTAGTTAAAATGAATAAAATATAAAAAATAATTTCTCCCTGATACAGATACAAAAAAAGAGAGAAATTAAGATAATATTATTGGCTATAAAATACTTCTTTTTAAATTTATTTTTCTTATTTCCTTCTTCTTCTTATTAGTGTTGATTTGTTTTATTCTCTCTATTTTAGTTTTATCAAGTTGACCTTCTTTTCTTCTCTTCTGCAACTCTGGCAAAGAAAAAAAAGCAAAAAAAAAAGAGGAGTCTGAATGCAGGGCATTCAGTTCTCCTTTTTCTTGCTGCCAACAGAAAAATAAGTGAGGCAAAATGGATTCATCAGCAGAGAAAAAAGAAGCAATGAATTGTAAGCAGAAAAGATAACTATGGTGGTTTATTAAAAAGTTCACAGACTGACCAAGATACTTTTAACTTTTATAAAAATATTTCTGTTGGTTTTTGTTTTGTTTCTCTTTAGTTTTACAGCATATCAAAATTTTAAAATCATTTAATGCCTAGTACAATCATTTTTTGACAAACGTTTTGTTGTACACACATAGTTTTTGAATAACGCAATGTGCAATTTTTATCCTATAGCTGGAGGGAATGTGGGGATTCATACCCTTCCCAATGGTTTTAATCCTATATATGAACACAAATGGAAAGACAAGGATTCAAACTCACATATTGCGATTCCAAAGTTCAACTAACTAGCCCCCAGGCCAAGTGGACTTCCTGTATTTGTGCTGGGATTATAACTATTGATGAAACATACAAATATTAACCTTTTAAAACTATTATTAATTGCAACCATTTCAGACAACTTCAGAGTCTTTCATAGTTTGTTTTAAAATTAACATCCTTTAGCAATTACGATGTTACTAGCATCTCATCATCATAACTACCCTGTTAGTATAATAATATAGGATATTTATAAGAGACCACACTGTAATTACACTCTCATAACACATATAAAAATTGTTTCCATATTAAGTTCATGTATTGTACTCATTAATACCATGGAGTGTGATTTACGAAGTGGTTTTAATTGAACCATATAATGATTCATTGATTAGTTTGTTTATGGAATATCAACCTGTTTCATCCATTTAATATTGAAAACAATCATAAATATCTTTGTTTTGAAAAGCGCTAAATGTGTTATTTGATCCATAGCTGGAGAGAACAAGGAGAGTCATGCCTTTTGAAAAGAATTTTGTCATCTTCAAAACTTCAATAATAATCTAACTTTGAAGATGATGAAATCACTGACTAACTTTCTTATCTGCACATATTGTTTCAATATTTATGAAGTGTCATAACTGATAGTTTTTTTATTGTGTTGAAGAACGTGTCATCATTTTTTATTCCTTTTACTGGTCTTGTACATATATTTTTATACTCTATTTGATTTTTCTGCATAAACTTTGATGTTTAGCAAACATTTTATTAGTTTAAAAAAATTAATAAATTACTGAGACAAGAAAACAAATATTTGTTTGTTTGTTTAATAGTATATCCTGATTTTAATGGCATTTTTAAGCTGAGAAAAATTATTTTTGATAAACGTTATTTTGAGCACACATAGATTTTTTGGATTACACAATTTGCACTATTCAATCCATAGCAGGAGAGAATGAGGGGAATAGTACCTTTCCTAAGGGTATTAGTCCATATGTGAATACAGACGGAAATGTGATTCAAACTCAAATGCTATGCTATTCAAATATCCGACTGCTTGTTCACTGCCCCAAGGAAATCTCCTCCACCCCCCCCAAAAAAAAACAAATAAATTAAAAAATAAATATTAAATGTTAAGAATAAAAAATATATTGAAAAATGAGGAATTCAAATTTCCAAGGTTCTTTTTAGACTGAAGAGTTTCTAGCTTTTGCTTTTAATGTTATTCACCAAACCTATCCCTTGAGTTATAGATTGATATCTTGAAATATATAAAGATAGGAGAGTTGTTAAAATCTACTAAAGAGGCAGAGTTGGTTATAAGGTCTACGGAAGGTCAGAGAAATTGAATCAGAAGTGGATACCCAATCATTGGGCTAAAGAATAAAGAGAAGTGCTGCCTTCATTCTTAATATAGATTCAATTAACCAGGAAGACGAAGAATGAAAATGTCAGTGGCTTAAGGTTAACAAAAGTAAAGAAAGAAGTGCTAATAATGATGAGTCATAGCTCAGACCTGAAGGGTTATATTAGTTATTTCCCAACAGGTCAGTTTTCACACTTTTTATGTTAGTTGTTGAAAGAAACTTGTTTGATCTATTGAGAGAGAGTTTTTTAAAAATCGTATAATAATTTTAAAAAAAGGGAAAAAAGGCAAAGAGATTATATTGTAACATAGTTTTAAATGTAACTCAGTGGTAGATCTTAAAAAATAATGCAGGATAATTAAATGATGCATGCTTTTTGTAATTTACTCAGGAACCTAACTCAAGAAAACAAATGGAACACATTAAAAAAATATATTTCTAGTGAATGAAAATGTTATGTTAATATTTAGATTTATCTGGTCTATTAATATCCATAATAGCATTCAAGAAATGGAGAAATGAGTGAGATTGAACCAAACCTAAATAAAAGTAAAAATCTACAAATAACTTTACTTGACTGGAAAAATGTTCAGTTGCACAGAAATATATCTAAAGACAACTGGCTTTCCTAAGGACTCCAGCATTGAGTACAGTTCTTGGTTGAAAATTGCATATCCACTAAAGCATTGCAGGTATAAGAAGTAATTTTCCTTCACCTAAATAAGTTACCTTCTCTAAAATGTCTGTCTTCATGTTGTCGAATGTTCTTTTGATTCCAGCCCAGAATAACGGCTTTGGCAAACAACATGAGGATGGACAAAATGAAACAAAACAGCCTCCCACAGAAGAAGGAGATGACAGACAGTGGTGAAAAAATGCCACAAGGTAGGTTTTGGAAAAGGCTGGCAAAAGGCTTCTCACACACCAACATTGCCATAAAACAAAACTGCCCAAAATGAACATCTAAAGACCTTGCTGCATTGTGAGGAAGGCTGTAAGTATTAAAAACTAATTCCTTATAGTCTTTCTTAGTTTTGAAATGAAACCCTTGTGAAACAACGAATCAGCCCTTTTGGCAAAATATATCTCCTTCATTCTAAGGGTTAAGTCAACATAAAGCATTGAAATGAATTATATATCCTGGATCTGCTTGTTTGGGTTTGGTTTTGTTTTATAGCATATTAACATTTTTAGATCATTTAATGCCAAGAACAATCATTTTTTATAAACATTTTTTTGTCCACACAGTTTTTTAATAACACATACTATTTAACCTAGAGATGGAGGGAATGTGAGAATTCATACCTTTCCTAAGGGTATTAGTCTAATCATGAATGCAAATGGAATGATTAGGATTCGAACTTGCATATTCTGAAGTCTGACTGCCTACCTACTAGGCCAAGTGGACCTCGTCACCTTGATCTGCAAAACTACAATAATCTTAACATGTTTTTAGAATATTGTGTAACATCGTAAGCATAAATTTCAACTCTGTAATTTAATTAAATCATTGATTTTGAGATAAGGTTCTTCCAGCTTTTTCTTCTTCCTCTGTCTGACAGGATGTAATCAATTCTTTGTATTTCATAAATCAGGTTTTAAATTATAGGTGAAAGAAAGAGAGAAAAAAAACACCATAAATTTGCATGGAGTTTTTATTGATAAAATTTTATACTTATTGTCTAGAAGTCAAGATGAATGGATGAAATCCTAACATTTGAAATTTTAGAGAAAAAAAAAAGAAAAAAAAAGAAAAAATACAAAAATGAATTTCTCATTTCCTTTCAGGCATTCCAAACTCGAGTAGAAAATCCTTTTTAGAAAAGATTGTCTATTTGGTTCAATGTGAGAGTAAAGTTAAATATCCAATGTAAAGTTTTCAGGATTTATTGGGTAGGAGGAAGAAAACAGGAGAAGACAAGGAGGAAGAAAAAAATATAATTGCTTAGAGGATTTGAATTAGAAATAAGAAGAGAGAGAGAAAGAGATAGAGATAAAAAAAATAAAACAAATTCTGAAATGGTAGAGATCTAATTTGCATGTCTGTTCAATTTGAGAAATTGGTTGACAGAGAAAAAAAAACAGAAAAAACAGGAAATATTGTCAAAGAAATATAGGTCAGGGTTATTAAGTAATAATGAAAAACCAAAAAAAAAATTATACTGAATGTGTTGTATATAATTGGACTCTACATATCTGATAAAGCCACAAGGCAAATATATTTTTTTCTAAATAAAATTTTTAAAAAAAATTAAGAAAAAAAAACTTGAATTGAGTTTCAAATTCAATTTGGCTTTCTCTTCATTGGATAATAAAATAAATATCTATGCATACATTAATACACTTGTATGGACATGCAAGCCCACTTGGGACAGTAGATTGGGAGCCAGACTTGGGAATCGGCAGCAATTATTACAATAAACAACTTATTGTAATAATTTCATTAATTATTTCCTATTTTGAATAAATGTATACACAAACAAGCTTAGTTAAGTTGTATTAAAGCTAATTCCAAACTCAAAAATATTCTCATTGAAAATTTCTATGATATAGAGGAATTGATGAATCAGTGGTAAGTGACCTTTTGCTAAAATTATGAATCTCCTAATTCTCCACTTCTCCAGCCAGGGCTGTGCTTAGGGCCCCTGCAATTGCAGAGGGGTGCAAGCTCCCTAGGGGCCGCAAGGCACCTTGGCTTCACAGAATGTAATGCAAAAAATTACCAAAATAATTAATTGTTAGAATTAATTAGAAAATCATTATCACACTTGAAATATACATCTTTCATTCATGTTTCTTTCTGCCTATCTATCTCGATATATATATTTGTATATGTATGTTTATATATATAGTCGAAGGCTCCAGTATGTTGAGGAGAAGCAACTTGTCTTTTTAGGGTAAAGGGGCTGCAAGGCAAATTCTGCAACAGGGCCACTAAGGGGCTAAGCACGGCACTGTCTCCAGCTGATGGTTAAATAGTGTAGCAGACAGAGTTTTACGACACTCCTTTCACATTTACGACAGTACAAAGATATTCAGTTATGGCAGAGGGGGATTCTTGCCGGGAGATTTAAACCAATGTAAAAGTCAAACAGTTTGAGTTCGGTCGTCAACGACCAAGCATCTAAACTAGCAGTCAGCATTGTCTCTCCCCTCTGACGGACACAACCGACACCACGCCAGAAAGCATGTCCTTTCTTAAAACTCAACTAACAATGAACCTCGCGACAAGACTTACTATACTTAAATAGCACACAACAACACACACATATGAATGAATCTCCCGCTATACAGGTGACTCCACTCGTGCTGTAATAGTATGACAACTATACTTCCTATGATCAGAAATAATTGTTCTTGGTATGAAATCACAATTAAGGTTGATATGCCTTTAAACAAAACACTCTTAAAATTTATATAGTGTTCAGATCATTTTATCCAAGGACAGATAAAGAATAATAAATTTTATTTTTTAATCTATTTCCTTTGACGTTAAGGAAGTCAGTGAATGAATAGTTAAATACTTGGACTTTGGAAACATAATGCGTGAATTCTGATCCATGTTAGTGTTATGTTCACTTTTAGGCTAATATCCTTAAGAAAGATACTAATCCCATAATCCTTTTTCAGCTATGGATTAAATTCTGTAACCATTTTAATTCTAAAGCGAGGAAGGAAGGGCTGGCCAACGTCGTCACCATAATGAAGGTAGTGGGCAAAGAGGAAAATGGATTCTCATCCTACGTAATCATCCCCTACATTACAAACATCAAGAAAAGAAATACATGGGAAAAAAATTGGTCGTGCAATTAAAATTACACTAAAAAGCTCATGTGCTGTTATATAAAAATAACCAAACCTAACCTATTTTTGTATGTATGTATGTATATAAAGATTAAATTTAAACAGTATTTTTCTGATCAATTCTAAAATAAAGGTATTTAAAAAAATTATATTAAGTAAATTGGAAACTAGTTAATTTTTTTCAAATCAAAAACAATTATCCTTAACTCTATACTGATTATTTACATTTCTTTAAGTATTCTCCAATTGATTTCATAACAAAGTATAACACCTTTACAACAATCATTTATAATACTAAAGGAGAGATAAAAATATGTTAGTTTATTAGCTGTTTCTAAAATAGTAGAAAATATTGTTTAATTGGTGAGGACTTATGGAGAACCTTTACACATTATAGGCATTTTGAACTGAGGATTGTAAAAAATTAGCCAAATGCTTAACATATACAATGTATCTCAAAATAACATTTTTAGAAGAAGGTCTCTTCCAGTAAAATGACACTCTTCCTTATTTCTATGGGACATGAGAATTTATCTAGATGCATCTGTGCTAAACGGATTGAACAAACAGCAAGTGTAGAAGTGAGTGACGTTGGAATCTATATTATCACTAAAATATTTTTTTCAATGTATTGATTGGTTAGTTGTTTGGTTTTTGTTTAAAAACAAATTAAAACTTTAAAGCTATTTTATGCCAAAGCAAAAAAACTCTAATTCTCATACAATTTAATAGCATTATACTTGGGTTTCCAATAGTATATTTATTTTGGAGGCATCTTTATTTATAATCTGAGTATTAACTTAATTGCAGACTTTTTGTGTTCATCTTAGTAGTTTATGATTTGTTTTTTGTTTTTTTCATAAACTACTAAGAAAAGAACAAAAGTTCTGCCATCAAGTTAACATTTATTTAGGTTTTTGTTGAAAAATAATTACTGAAAACTCCCTTTGTCTCTATTAACCAAGATCTATTTATATATACATACATAAATAAACAGTTACATATCTAGAAATTCCATGGCAAAGTCAGTTTTGATTTGCCAATATTGAAGGTTTGAATTAACTTAATTACCCAAATAAGGATGAAAAAGCTATCCAGTGTTCACATTGTTATTCCATTTGGGGTTTCTCATTTATCTAATGACAGTGAACAAATAGTTTATAATAACAACTTGTCTTTTACTTATACATATACAAACACACAAATCTGTAAAGTAAGATTGCTTATATTTACAGTTAGAGTGCTTAATATAAGTGATATAGCATCTATATTAGTTAAGCAAAGACACAGAGTCAATGGCCTTCAGTGACTGTCAGTTTCTCGCCTGCAGTGTCATCAGATCAAAAGTAATTTCAAAATTTGCAAACTTCAATCTACAAAGAATTTTGATATTTCAATATTAACTCCAAAGATTCTCAATGTGATAAATTCATTTATTTCACTAGAATCTGAAAAAGAATATATCCTTGGTTTCAATTGTGGATAAGTTTTGCATGTTTTTAGGTGAAGGTGGGATTCAATTAGATGGAGGGAAATAGGATAAAAAACTTCAACTGACAGCAGCAGGAAAACCTATAATTATCTGTTAAGCAAGCGAGTAACAATTCTCGGCAGTTACATCCTAAATCAGATTTGAAATTTAGTCAAATAGAAATTCTAGAATCTTCCACAAGAATGAATAATCAGGTGGGTTCTTTAATTTTGAAAGAAATTTTTCAAAATCAAAAACATTGCATGGTTTTGCAGAGGTTGTTGAAAAAGGCAATAATAAAAGATGATAGTTGAGATTTCTTGCTATTTCCAATATTCTGTATTGATGATAGTTACAGTATTAATGATATAATTGATATTAATACTAATGAAAAATTACCTGTCAAGTTGTATTAGTTGATTTGTAATGAACTTTTTTTTAATAAAAAAATGAAGAATTATTAAAAAAAAACCACAATGAATGTAAAATAAAAGAAAAATAGGAGATAATAAAATAGGTTTCATAAATAATAAGTATCAAATATCATATTTACTTAGTGAGTACTAACCCAAAATTGGCACAAGGCCATTTTTACGTGCTCTTACCAGGGATTTTTGGATTTGGTGTTACCCTTTACCTAGATGAGCTGCTCTCCCGAGTTAACGAGCCCCATCTGCCCAACATTAGACAACTAAAGGTGAATAGAATGGTTTTGACTGGGATTTGAACTTGCGTACTACTATTCCAGAGCCCAAGCTTTTACCAATGCTCCAACTTCGCTGCACAAATAATAATAAGCAACAAATATTGCATAGCTCTTTTGAGAAATTTAATAAAGTTCCTAATCTTAGTATGAGTAAAGTAAAATAAAACTCTTTTACAAGCTTTATTGGGAATTTAGACTATTTTTCTTTTTCTCTTTATTATAAAAGGTTTTTTTACTTTTTATAATATCCTAAAATTACGATGACTATGTCTAAGATGGCCCAGCATTTTACATCTCCAAACCCATTGAATTCTTTATCTATATTACCTACAGCTGAAAAATCACTTGTTTTTTTGGACTTTTGGACTGACACATTTTAATTTAATAACCTTAAAGTAAATAAGAGTTTATTGATGTCACACAGTCATTCAAAGCATAAAAATATTTTACAAATAATTGTAAACGAAACTAAAAATTAGTTTTTAAATAGAATGTGTAATGCTTTATAAAACTTACACAATAATAAATTCTCTTAAGAACTTAATTTTCTTTAAAAATATGGAACAAAATTGACAAAGGAACATTCTAAAAAATCTTAAACATTAAAACTGCCATGTTTTTTTTTTTTCATTTTTCCACCATAAAAAGGTGGTAGTTAAGAATCAATAAAGGGAGGTAATTTTTTTCCTATCTTTTAATGTTTGTAGCTCACGAATGGTCTTGCAAATTAATATAAAGATTCAATGGTCTGCATATTCTATACACAAATACTTAGAATTCTATACCCAACTTATTTTCAATCTTAAAAAGCAACAAAAAATTAGTATTTGATACTTAATATAAAGTAGTAAGTTTGTAGCTATAGAAAGTATATTTCAAAATGGCAGTGGATACAGTCTTCCCACAATATTAAGACTAGAATGAACATAGACACTTTGATTAATGAATAACAGATAGAATATGAAATAGAAGAATTAAATTCATCAATAAATTATATATTAGGATAGTAGTGTTTTTGATGTTATACTTTTCTTTCAAAAACAGTTCAAATAAATTGCTAGACTTGAAAAAAAGATATTTCGATACATATTTTAATTTAAAAAGAAAGTCTGTGGGAATTATGTATAATAAATTTTGGACTTATTGTCCATTAACCTTTCCTTCATATTCTGGTACTCAATAAAAGGCTTCTAGAATGAAAGCAACAAACAAAATTAAATAAAACAACCTTAACAATTCCTAAACTAAAAATGCGCTGAAAAAGAAAAAAAAAATGAAAATTTTCCCTGAGTTTTAGATCTTGAGGAAGTTTTCTGTTTTTTCCCCTGAGAACTTTTAATAAGATCCCAATAAAAGGATATAAATATTGCCTTTATTATCTAATTGATTAAAAATTCATTGGTTCAAATAAAAAAGAATACAATAATTTCTCTTGCATAACTAACTTGATATATTATTGAATTTTATAAAGCCTGACTATTAAGCTTTTGATGTTCTATGAAGCCACCGACCTGTCTATTTCTTTGGATAATGGAATTGGCTTTTAAAATGATAGTCTGCTGGTTCATTCTCTCTGAAGACCAAGCCCCCAGGCAATACATACCCCTTGATTTATAGATTTCGGTTTATTATCTAGGACCATCTCAGAGGAATGCTAAAGGGGCAAAGAATGGTTATTTCAAAAGCATATGGTGGGATAATCTGCCACATTAGCATGTAGCTACCTAAATTTTGTGCTTAACCAGTATATTGTATATAGTCAGTTGAGCACCAAACCAAGTTAGGCACAAAGCCATTTTTTTATGCTCATCATATTACTAGTTTGTTTTTTTTTATGAGTGTTGGCCTTCACCTAGATGAGTTAATCACATTGACTGATAGGTCACATCTACCCAAGTTTTTTAAATCGGTGTTATCCTTAGACCTAGATGGGTTACTCACCCAAGCTTCATCTGGCCAAAGCAGCTGAAGGTGAATGAATTTATTTTGACTGGGATGGGAACTTGTATACCATCATTTTATGTTTAAAGCTTTTGGTCAGTGAGAATGGAGAAGTAGTAAAAGCTTGATTCTTAAATTATATTACATGAGTTCAAATCTGTTAGAACCACATTTCATTCACTTTCAGCTCTCCCAGTTAGATGAGGCTCTTTTAATCATGAGAGTCTCTCATCAAGGTATAACGATAACACTAATTCCAAAAACCCAGGTAAATGAGACTTGTCAACTCCAGAAGATTAACTCATTGAGGTGATATAATGAGCATGTAAAACTGGCCTTGTGCCTAACTTGGGTTTCTGCTCAAACAAATACATATATCAAGATTCAAAGCATTTACCAATACTGCACCTTTGCTTCCTTGACCGATATATACCATGGCCTTTTCTATTAGAATTATATCAGGTTATCATAGAATATTCACCATACAAACTTTGTCATGCAGAAGGTGATAATACTGTCCCATAAGTTTTTTATCACCGTACTTCAATGAGATACAAATTATTTTCATTTATCTGTTTTATATACTCACAAATTATGTAATAATGAGCTGATTTCAAGTGTTATATAAAACCTATTTACTCAGTGCATCAGTAAGTAACAATTATATCCCATGGATCATTGGTAAAAGCTTTGGCTCTGGAATTGTAGTACACGAGTTCAAATCCTAGTCAAAACCATTGCATTCACCTTTAGCTGCCTCTGGCAGATGGGGCTCGCTATCTCAGGAGAGCAGCTCATCTAGGAGAAGGATAACACCAAATGCAAAAAGCCAGGGTAAGAGCATGTAAAAATGGCCTTGTGCCAAACTTGGGTTAGTGCTCACCAAGTAAATATAATATCCCATAACTTTTTATTGCTATTTCCCAAGGAGGTACAAATTATATTTTATGTAATTGTTATATTCATTCTTAGGACATCAAATGCTGATCTCAAGAGTTCTAAAGAGGCATATTAACTCTGTGCTAATCAATTTAAATTTAGATATACATTAGGTTAAATTTTGCCTTTTTGTGTTCTCTTCCTTTAAATGTATGAAGACATCACAAACACAATCATATATATATATATATATTAAAACGTGAATAGCATGAATTCAGTGAAAACTGAGAAAGAATGAATGGTCTTACAAATCACTGGTAGATGGCACTCCAAGAATTTACTTTTCCCCATTTTGAAATCATTTTAATGAATACACTAATAAAGAGTCATGCCAACTACTGTGCATCGTGTAAGAAGAAAAACTCATCCAGGGTTTCCTAGGCCATCTTCTCTCTGTGCACCAGCTGCTCGTCTATCTAATCTCTCTTTAAATAGTCTGAACCAGTGTCCTTTTGAGACATATTTGACATCTCTTCTGTCTGGTTTTATGCTTTTTATTTCTCCTTTGAATCTCGTCTTAACGTCAATGAACATAATAAAAGATATGAATCAGAACGATGTGAATCTTTTGGTTCAATTTTGTGTATTTTATATATTTTGACTTTTTCTATTTATTTTCATTTCTTTTTTTTATCAGTTGGATGGATATTGGTATAATAGTTTTTTTCTTTCTACATTGTTAAGAACAGTTTTATTGAATATCAACATAAAAAAGTAGATCCAGTAAATTTTGTTTGCATGGAATCTTAATCACTGAGTTGCATGATTTTTACTGTAAATATATATTAGGTTGCCCCAAAAGTTCATACACTTTGAAATTTTACTTGCCAAGTGATCATAAAAATAACCAAAACTATTCCTCAAAATAAAAACCATCATTTTCCAAGACTTTTCTGCCATCGATCTGCAAGTTTTTGGATCTGGTGAAAGTGCCATTTAGCCGGCTTCAAATCAAAGAATAGTTGACATGCTTCCTCCAAATGGTTGGTGCATCCTAATATTTGCTTCACTTGTAATGATTTATGCTTATGTAGCAAGGATAATTTTTAATTGAATTCTAACTTGGTATTGCCATCTTCTTAATATCAATTGATTATATTTTTCACTGTATAGTTCAAATCTGGACATGTGATGTATATCAATTTCTTGATTTACTAATTAAATACTCATATTCTTTTTCTTCTAAAACCCAGTTAAGTTTTACAAAGATCAGTAAACCATTTGGTTTGTTTTTACAGCATATCAACTTTCTTTAAGTCATTTAATGCTGATAACAATCATTTTTTGTTTTTTCCAAATGTATTTTATAAATAACACAATATGCACTAGTTAATTGGTAGCTAGAGGGACTGTAGGGATTCATACCTTTCCCAAGTATTAGTCCAAATGTGAACGTAAACAGAATGATTGGGATTTGAACTTGCGTATTACTGTACTGAAGACCAAGTGCCTATCCACTGCCCCAAGTTGACCTCCTAAGCCATTTGAAAATTTGTTTCTTTGCTTATTACACCTAGATAGAATATTAATATACTATGGATGAGGGCTTTTCTTACCAATCCCTCTTCACGGGCATAAGGTAACATTAGCGGTTGTTCTGCTTTTGGTTGTTACTTATCCAGTAGGTTAGTAGACGGTCTTACATTGTAAGAATATGAAGAAACCAAAGTGAATAAATATAGCATAAACTTTTTAACATTACAAAAATAAACTAAGCTACTAAGTTGAATACTGGAATATTTAGAAAATAAATTCCATTGAGTTCTTTTTGTGTAATCAACCTTATACAATTTATAGGAAAGCAGAAGTAGCATATTAAATAATAGAAATTTGTTTGAGATTCTTTAAAGTGTCCTTAAAGAAAAATATCAAAGGATGTAAAGACAACATGCATTAAACAAATGGATGTCTGGATTTTCTGTCATTATCTGTAAAGAGGCCTTTAGCAATAAATTGTAATTTGCTATTCTACAAGTAAAGTAGTTTGCTACCTCTACTGAACTTGCTTTAAAGTGTATGATTTATGTCGATTCCATATAGAATAGTTTAACTAATTCAATTGGTAGACTAGAGCTTAAATACTACAGTTACATTCTTTTTTTTCTTTTAATTGAATTTTTAATTAAATACTTTGTAATGTTTTAAGTTGTTTAACAGAAGTCGGTATCAACCTTTTGGTAAACCACTTTACAATCCCTATTTCATATCTTGTTCCAAGGAAGAAACAAATAACTAGAACAGCATTCTAACTACACATTCCCATTAAAAAATCAGTCTTATTCATTGTTTGTGATAACCCCCTGTCTCTTTTTTTCCCCTTGTTTCTCTCTCAGCTGTTTCTCTGAATAATTATTCATGTGTCTGTAAGACATTTGGTCTCTTTACCTCTCTCTTCTGCTCTTCTCTGAATAATCAAATTACTTTCTTAAAGTCATTTGCTTTCCTTGCAGTCAAGATAGCCAGATATGCTGGAGTATCAAAAGAGACTTTTTGTCACTCTCCCTTCAGAAATAATCACCAGGTATTGGCAAAGTAGGACTCTGTTAATGGCAGGTGTGTGAAGTAGACACAGAAGGATGAAAGCTCTGTATTTTGTACCACACAGTTAGCCAGATATGCTGGAGTGTCAAAGGAGACTTATTGTCACACTACATTCAGGAATAACCACCAAGTATTGGTAAAGTAAGAATCTGTTAATGGCAGGTATGTGAAGTATACACAAAAGGAGTAATATTGTACCACATAGTTTTTAACTAGAAAGGCATGAAGTCTCTGGCTGGAATAGAGTAAATTTAGCTGAAGCATTATGAGGAGACTTGTTGTCATTCTGGCTCCTAGTGAAAACTACCAGCCATGAAAGCATGCAAGTGCTGCGTGTGATGTTGAAATTATCAATAACTGTCAGTCAGTTAAAGGTTATCTCTCCTTCTTTAATAAAATTTTGTAGGGATTCTCTCCCTTTCTCCTCTTCCCTTCTTCCTCTAATGTAAATAAAGGCTCACCCCGTGTGTGCGTCTGTCCGCTCGAAACAACTGTCTTTGTCATTATTTTTACTACAATCGGTATGCAACTAACTTGAGGCTCCTTTATATGAGGTATGTGAACCCATGATTTATTTTTAACATGTTAATAATTTCCTAACATGTGGCCAGTGTGGGAATTCAAAATAATAATAATTTAAAAAATAAATCAAACAAGATTCTAGCAATGTATTCTTTCTCTACTATTTCTTTCTATTTATCCTCATCTCTGACGATCTTATAAAATCAGGTCAGAGCTCAACAAAACATGTCAAGGGAGACACATGAGACATGTAAAACTTTGTTTTACTATAAAAATATCCCAAAGGAAAATATTTTATAATTCCTAGATGTTGTTAATCTGCACTTGATAGAAGAAGTATTCAAACAACTGACAAACAAGTTTAGTATCAAGATATTTTGTTTCAGTAGATCAAGTGAGGTTACTTTTTGTTATTGCTAGCCTTTGCGAAAGATTAGGGACAAAATTAGAATTCATTTTATAAAGTATCTTGGTTTTTGGATGATTAACCCTTCAGCCTTCTTCAGATGATTGAGCTGTCTGAATAATATATGCCAGTTGATAGTCTTAATAATAGATGTCCAAATTGTCAAGCCTTAATTCAAGGATTCCATAAAACAACTTCTAAGTTTGTTGGATTTATATGGATGTACATGAATATGACTGTATGTAAGAAAGCAGAATTCCCAAGATGTCTCAAAGTAAAAATTACAAGTGTGAATCAGAAATTATTTGAACAAATGCCAGCTTAAATTTATGTCAATTAAAAACTCAAACACCAAAGTTGAATCTGAGATGATGCTACTTTGTATCCAAATAAATGCCAACACAAACCAACAGCAATCATGGCAATTTGTCACCCATCTGCCAAATGACTCTGGTATCTGTTTTACACAATCTTTGGTCTAGTTCATTAGAGCACATGGAATGCTCCAAAATATGCCCATCAAAAGCACAGGTACACTTCTAGGGTGTTTCTGCGCATGCCTGTCCCAAATGCATAACTGGCAAGATAATAAGTCCAAAACAGATTCAGTTTGGTGTGAGACTCTCTTTTATTTTCATGGGATGATTAAAATAATCAATCTAACCAATAGAAAACAAAGCAGGAATTTCTTTTTCAAATAATTTTTTTTTTGTCATAATTCATAATATTTATTCATTATTAGATGTTTTATAGCAAAACATTATTAATAATTTTCCATATGGATAGTCTTTATGTTGCTATACAAAAAACATGACAATGAATTGATGGAAATAAACTCAACTAGTATTGGCAAAGCAGTTAGAAAAGATGAGCTAATCATAAAAACTTTTACCTTAAAAATGGGATCAACAATCTTAAATCAAATGCTTGACCCTAAAATCTATTAACATAGGTTTTGCTTTCTTTGTTTAATTGGATCAACAACATGCTTGGATATTTGATACGGGTATTACTTTTTGAACAAATGTTTTTCTAAGCTTAGATTACTCAGGCTTTTGTTATCTTTATTGTTATATATAGGTTTTTGTCTGATCTGAAAAATTCTATGTTATCAAATGTTTCTGGTAAATATAATACATACTGAGTCAAGCACCAAACCAAGTTGGACAAAAGGCCAGTTTTATGTGTTCATTACATCCCCTGAGTTCTGGTAATCAGTGTTATCTATCATCCAGATGAGCTCCTCTCATAGAGTTGATGAGCTCCTCTCTCATAGAGTTGATGAGACTCATCTACCTGGATTCTGAAATCTGTATTAGTTTTCTCAAGTTAACAATTCTGGTCTGCTTGAGGTAGCTGAAAGTGAATTTAATTATTTGGATTGAGATTTGAACTTGTATAATATGATTTCAGAGTCCAAGCTTCTATTGCTTCTTTACTTTCACTGCCATATTTATAAATATATATATATATATATGCTGATAGAAATCAATCTGTTGATCTATTCTTGCTCGAATTTACAGTTAGAGTGCTTGACATCGGTGATAGAGCGTGTATAGTAAAGTAAAAAGTAAAAGATAAAATCCAAACCTGGAAAACGGCGGTTTCTGGTTACTAAGTTTTACGCTTGTGTGATCTTACTGACTTTCACTTTTAAGGCATCATTTAAGCCTTATTAAACATTT
>JAUZSX010183034.1:0-16448 GCA_034780655.1 Idiosepius hallami
GTGTGCTTTTTTATATATATATATATATATATATATATATATATATATATATATTTTAAACTTCTCTAAAGAAATAATTCACTGTAATATTTTTTTCAGAAGCAACAAAAAAAAAAGGTGAGAGGGAGAGAGGGAGAGAAAAAGAGTTGTAATATGAATCTAATTTAACAAGCCTATTCCTCATGAGATGGTTTGCTCTTATTATCGTTGTGCATGTATCTATATAAAGTGGGATAGGTTTTCAATTCATTTGGTCGCTCCATTTGTAGTTGCAGCAGAAGTGGTAGTAGGGCCTGCAGTAACTTTTGTACGCAATGGCATTTTTGTTGAGATCAGGCGTTCAACCACGTTTTTAGCGTAACGGATTCTGTAATAAAGATCTTTTGTCATGCCAAGCTTTTGTAAGGTTTGGACTCTGAAGGTCTTGCAATTTCTCTTCTCATCAATATAAGTTACTGCTCCCATGACCGGACAGAGAATCAGTTTGGTGTGGTCCTCAAAAAAATTGATCTGAAGAAAAAAGAAATATTGTTAACTATTAATTTCAGTATATTTAGGATGAATATCATTATTTCGACATGCTTCATTACAAAAAATTTTATTTTCTTATTCAAGGCTTTCTAACAAGAAACTTAATATTAATTTGCTGATACAGTTTGTTTGTTTTACTAAGTCTATTTAAATTTGGGAGGAAAATTAAAATTTTTCATAGCAGGCATGTTAACTGAATGTGACTGGATTATTTATGAGGCTATTTGAAACAGAAGGTTTATTTGAATATTTATTTAATGACTCAGCAGCTAAAGAAAATTTATCTTAAGTGAGGTATGTCACTCTTGGAGCTGAAAAATGCCCTGAAAATGGAAATTCTTTGTGAGCAACAAAATGCTGGTTATTTAAGAGAGTCTTTTTCTTTCTTAAAAACACATGAATTCTAATCTTATATCATTCCAGTCTTCCAGCTTCTATATCAATGTTAAAAATATATAATAAAAATAAGGTTTTGATTGGTAAGTCTATCTTCCAAAGGAAGGCTAGAATTTGGAAAGAGAGAGAGAGACTTACTTGTACCGTCCCATTGCTCAGATGCAAGTTGATAGCACTTCGGGTGCGGAACCAAGTTCTTAAGAAAGGTAAACGGCAATAATCATCACTGTCACGAGGTGTTATGTTGGCACCAGCCTTCAACAAATGTTCACTCATGTAATTACGGAAATATTTCAACAACGTTACTTTTTTTGTCAGACCCTCGGGGATGTTTGTCATTGTAAAGTACTTCTCTGTTCCATCACGTTCAATGTATTCCAGATTTCTGAAAGAAGAAAAAAATTTTATCAACATTTCTATGTAGTATTATATATATATATATATATATATATATATAGAATAATGAAAGAAAAATAAATTCAGACGACGTGTGATGGAAAAATTATGAAAAAAAGAAAACAAACAAGAATATAGTTAATGCTGGTTCAACAACAAAAAACTACTATAAAAATAATGCCGTGATGAAAGTGTATTCTCAAACTCGTCTGTATTAACTATATTCTTGTTTTTCAATAAAAATTAATAATTCACTGTGATCAGAAAAGAAATTACTAAATTGTAGACAAGGGAACACTGGACAGCTGTTTCGTTCTTATTAAGACTCATTAGCAGTGAACAACTCAGATCCCACTTGGGATCGAACCAACCACCCGTGGCTAAGAACGCGAGTGTTCCACCACTGGGCCATTGTCCTTCTTACTGCACGTCAAATGATAACTCAGTATAGTGCGACTGTCTTACATTCATGTCTTGATAAATCAACTGATATTACTTTCAAAAGAGACAGGCTAGGCTGCCACACGTTGAATGCAAGTCTTTCTGTTTTTAGATTTAATTTCACTTGTCAAAAACTGTAGTTAGTCATGTCAATTTTGAAGTTTAGTTTCATTTAACTTTTTTTTCCTTTTTAATGTTTAATCTTTTTTTTTCTAAACTTGATAGGTCATGAATTTAAAATTCACTTTTATTTTTTCAAACCTTTGCATTTGAACAATAATAATGATAATAGGGGAAGTCTAATATACTAAAAGTAAATAAAATTGATAAAAGAAAATCTTAGGGACTCACTCAGCATTTGTCATTAGAATCAAGCGTGTTGAGTCGTTAAATAAAACTCCAAAACTGTTATCACATAGCATATAGCCAATGCCGTATTTGTCACTGTAGTCGACCCATTTGCTAATCCAATACAGAGGGATGGCGGCTGGATCTTCAAGGTCCTCTGCAAATTAATGAAAACAGAAAATAGTGAAAATATGATCTATAAAAAAATAAATAAATAAAATACAATATTTTAAAGAAAAACTTAAAAATATATAACAAAGAAATTTTAGTTGTAACTTTTTTACTAAAAGGAGAAACCCAATGTCATATCTATCCATATAAAAGTGACCCTGGCAAATTTTCGGTCTAGAGACTAGATATTTGATATATTTGGTATTTTGACCTGTGGAACAAATTCAGTTTGCATTTGAGTCAGAAAACTAGGTGTCAAGAGGTGAAACTTGAAAAATTGGATTGCAGTGGACCCATAGCATCCACTGTGTGGGGGCTACATTGGTCATTTGCAAGGGGGGTCAATATTACCACAGTTTTCTAAAATAATTGTTATATTTCAAAAACTTTTCTTAAAAAGAAAGAAAATAATATATATGAATTAAACAAAACAGATCAAAATCAGCACAAAAAAAGCCTCAAAGCGATCCTTAGGCAAAGCTTGTTTATACTGATATAATTTGATGTTGGAATCTAGATTCTATGTGTAATTTCCAAATTCATTGTTGCCATAGCCATTTGTTTGAATAATGAAGTGCTCTGTGTTTTTATAACACACAAATAAATAATGATAATAAAAAAAAGAAAAACTTACCATCAATGAACTCTCTGTCACAGTTCTTTGCATTTATCACAGAATCTAATAACTTGCTCAAAAAATGCAAATTACTTTGGTCAGCTAGAAAAAGAAAAAAGATTTTTCATAAAACAGAAAATGATTAAAAAAAAAAAAAAATAATTCACATAAATGTGAAAATATGTTTATTCTTGCATTATATAAAATT
Organism: Idiosepius hallami; assembly: GCA_034780655.1. Classification (NCBI taxonomy): domain Eukaryota; kingdom Metazoa; phylum Mollusca; class Cephalopoda; family Idiosepiidae; genus Idiosepius; species Idiosepius hallami. The sequence continues at coordinate 3,108 of JAUZSX010183034.1, forward strand.
GAAATGTTTATATTTTGTTTTGTTTTAAAAATATTTCTCATTTAAATAGAAAAATTAATTCAATTACTTTTGGTTTTGAAATATAAAACAAAAAATACTCACTTTCTGCATTTTCTGAAGCTCTCATCTGTTCATTCTTCAAACCAACATTTTCTTTTTCTTCACTATTTCTAATGCCTCCATCTTAGGAGAAAAATAAAAATTTGTTTATACAACTTTTGAAACCCGTTATCTAATTATACTATATATAAATTCTCTAAATACTTTTTTAAACTTTAGGTTGGACATCTTGTTATGAATCTTAACAGTAGAAGAAAAACTGGTGAATTTAAAATTGGCATTTAAATATAAATTGAACCAATATGTTTATATATCTTTAATAGATTCTTTACTTCCATATCACTTCTATTGCCAATCTATTAGTTTTTATAGATCAGATAAACTGTGATTAACTAGGGATCAATTTTTATAGATCCTGTGACTGGCGTGATAAATCTCCTAATCTACATTTTAAGGAAGGTTTAAACATTACTGAATTTGATGTAGTATTAATGAAAAGAGAAAAAAATTGGTAAATAGGACCTGGTATGGCCGTTGCACAGCCACAACCACTCAAAACAATATCCACAGCAACTGGTACTGTTAACAAGTTTATAGTTGGCAAAAGTGCATTGAGAATGGTAGAGACTAATATGGAAAAATAAATTATGAAGCACAATATTTATAAAAATAGTTATAAATAGAGCAGTTAAATATTCTTTTGACTATGACCCTAGGTTTTCTGCATTGATGCGCTTAGTCACTTGGAAATTGACTGCCTAATGCAGCAGCACATTGGTGGAGAAATTCAGGGTTGTGGTCAAAAGAATACGTGTGTGAGGGTGTGTTGCTAAAATTATAGGATTTGTTGATTGATTCATTGATATTCAATGGAATCTAAACTTCTTTATAAAATGATTAGATTCCTGTTTTTGTAAAGATGAATTTTCATAAAAAATAAAAAAATTTCACTGACCTTGCAATTTGACATTGGCTAAAGGTTTGCGCACATCTACATCCTGTTTGCACAATGTATCAATCCTGGGTCGGATAGACAAGCAACTTGCGGGAAGCCGAGTCGGGATTGGCCCTGATTGAAAAAAAAAAAAAAAAAAAAAAAAAAAAAAAAAAAAAACGATTTGTATAAATATATACAGATACACACTTACATAAAGCATAGACAGAGTCAATGGCCTTTAGCGACCATCACTTTCTTGCCTGGAAACCAGAAAGTAAAAATGGAGCAATAGAAATATGGAAATGTCTTATACAAGTTAAAGTCCTATTGAAAACCCTTATGTTCACTTTCTGCAGACGAGTCTTCTCTCTAGATTAAATATAAATAAATGCTGCCTCAGGCAGATGAGACTTGTCTAGGCAAAAGTATTGCAATGATTCCAAAAACCTGGGTAGATGAGAACTGTTAACTTATTAAGAGTATCTCATCTATGTGAAGGGCAACACTTATTACAACAAGCCCAGTATAATTTCTGTAGATTATGTATGTATATATAAAATAAAATTAATAAAAAAATAATGGAGGAGAAATCTGGTTAAATAAATTATATGAAGAAGGAGAAGATTAAATACATTTGAAATTTAGAAAGGAGAGGGTAAAATACATTTTAAATGATTTATATGAGGAGTAAAAAAGAAAAGAAAAGACTATTCACCTGAGAAGAATTCATGTTTGATAATCTGATCCATTGATGGTCTTTCATTTGGATTTGCTTTCAGAAGTTTTTGGATTAAACTCCTGGCCTTCCAACTGATGTAGCTGGGAATGTCATATTCATTCTTTTTGATTTTAGAATATGTTTCTTTCAAGGAACTGGTTTCAAATGGGGGTTTACCAACCAAAAGAGTATAGCTGGAATAATGATATCATAAATAATTATGACAAGAAAATAATCTAGCCAAACATAAGGATGAAGTGAAATAAAAACAAGGATAGGGATTCTAGAAATGGTGGATATTCATACTAGAAATATTGCCTGGTGTTGCCTGGGCATTAAGGACTTGCTACCAAAGGCATCTTATTTTGTAGGAAAGCAGTAACATACGTAAAGCAGTAACATACGTAAGATTAAATGCTCTTTCAAATGTCAATTCAGATTGTAATTTATTAAAAATAGTTTGCTGTTCGATTATGCAAATTTCACTGGTCTGAATCATTGTGCTGTACAAATTTTGATGGTATGAATGCTTCACTGCTCACTTTTATATTCATTTTGATCTATGTTTTTGAAATTAAAATTTATTTTACTTACACAATGCATCCTAGAGACCAAACATCCACTTCAAAACTGTGACCTTTTTTAGATAACACTTCAGGTGCAATGTAATTAGGCGTTCCACAAAGAGTTCTAAAAAGAAAAGATAATAAATTAAAAATATTTAGAATAATTTCAACTGTGCTTTGGGGCTGGACCCTACCCCCAAAATGCAACTTTCCTCCCTTTGAAAGGCTTCTTTCAAATGTTATATAAAAAGAGAGAGATTTTACTATTTTGGACTGATGCTGTTTTAGTCCATTTTCAATCTTGGCTAAATGAAGACATGTGGTGTGTAAAGATGTACTGATGAGCCTTAGATAGCAAGGCAGGATTGTAAACAGATTGCAAAATAAATATATTTCTTTTGCAATCTGTACACAATCCTGCCTTGCCATCTATATGAATGAACAAACCAAAAATTTATTTCTATAAATAATAAATTTGGTAGCATGCATATAGATCTATTTCATCCTGCATGTTATATTTATTAGTGTTATTTATAAAAATAAATACGGTTTATTCATGCATATACTCATGGAAATTTAATTTTTATTAGATATGAATATATAAAGTTTTTCTCTGTAAAACTTTGCTGACTCAAACTGTTGGTTCAAGTAGTAAATTATTCTTGTTACACATTCATCGCCCCCCCCCATATTGTTCTTTTTTTTTTTTTGTATTGGACTCACCGTTTGCGTTCGCCTTCAAAATCCAACGTAGTTGCCAGACCAAAGTCTCCTATTTTGACATCCAGATCTTCTCCAAGAAAAAGATTGCCAAGTTTCAAATCACGGTGGATTACTTTACGATTATGAAGATATTGGCAAGCCTCGACTACCTGTTTGACAAAATACTGAGTCTCGGGTTCAGTTATGGCCCTTCGACGTTTGTGCATTTCCATCAAGGACTAGAAACAAAGAAAGGAAGAAAAATTATTAAAATGAATACACACACGCACACATATATATATATACATACGCGCACACACATATCCATACATATGCGCAAACACACATATCCGCACACACACAATGTTTACTGGTAAAAATCAGGAAAGAATGATACAACCCTAAAGCATTTTTGCCCATCTTTCATCAAGGCTAATATAATTTAACCCTGATGAGAGATGGTCGAGAAAGCTTTAGGCTTGTCCCATCCTTTCTGTTTCATAAAAATATATATAGATTACACACACATCCAAACATTTAAATACGTAAACATACAAAGACCAAAGAGTGGCATGGAATAGAAGGGGATAGTAAAAGGAGGGATAAAGGGGAGAGAGAGAGAGAGAGAGAAGAGAAAATAAAAAACAGAGAGAAAGAAAAGAGAGACTTGAAAGTAAAAAAAAAAAACTAACCCTTCGTCTACAAAGTTCCAATAAAATGTAAATAAAGTGATCATCTTCAAAAAAGCTGAAAAAGTTGACCACATTTTTATGGCGGAGCGATCGGTGGATATTGATTTCTTGAAACATCTGTGAGGGAAGAAAAGATAAAAAAAAATTACATTTTTGAGACTTTGGTAGAAAGACAGAGAATAAAAGATTTTTATATTTAGGCAGCAGTTAATTATTGATGAATACTTGATTAAACAAGTTTCAGTTTTCCTTTTAATAATTTCATTATATATATAAATATATCATCATTTTATATATCTATATAGGCTGCAGTTGATTATTTATGAATACTTCATTTACCATGTTGGTGGCAGTCTTCCTTTTAATAATTTTATTTTTTATCTATTGCAAGATATTTCTTGTTGGGATTCCAAAATGTAATGTCCTGGATCTTATGATCTTTATTCAAGTTATTCAGACTTCTACTTTCATCTTCACTACCACAATTGTGAGAATTCATGAGAAAGGTCTTTATTATTTGTATTTAGGGTGAAAAACAACATCTAATATATATTGACACAACACCTAATATATATTGTCATAGCACCTCATGTGTATATATATGGAATTTGGAAAGTCTAAAACTGCAAAGTAAATACAGGATTAAGTTTATAGCTTCAAAAAAGCTCTAGCATTTGATATGAGATGCCCAGCATTCAAATTAATATTTGAGGACAGCTGGTACATTGTGAAGATAAAACTGAAGATGAGAGTAGAAATTTGTATTACTAGAATAAAAAAATAAAATTCTTGTAGGATTTCAAATTGAATGCAAGATAATTTTAGGGGTTCAGAGAAAGAAGACATGATGAAAATTGTTAGCCCTTATCAAAAAAGCTTGTTTATTTTTTCTCTCTTACCTTATCTCGTTGGTGACTTTTAACCAAAATTGCCTTCGGGACAATTTTGCAGGCATAAAGTTCTTTTGGTTTTCCTTGTTCAACGACTTCATAGCATTTTGCAAATCCTCCCTGGAAAACAATAAAATAAATGAAATTTAACTGGCATATACAGGACAGGCCTAAGATGATAGCATTTTGGCACCATCTTGTCCTTCTCTCTCTCTCTTATTATTATTTTTTACCAAACAATCTCTCTTAATTATTTACCTTAAAATTCAAGTGACATAAGTTTCAGTTGGTCACCATATTTTCTGAGGTAATAATAATCATCAGTTGTTTGTCAATTTTGTTCTATTCTTCAAGCATCTCAGGCCTTATTCTTTTTAGTCAATAAGGGAATAAAAACAAAGAATTAATTCAAGGAGACACATAACTTGAGAATAACAGGGACCTGAGTCCCCCCCACACCTCACACGAAGGTTAGATCATCAGAGGACCAAACTTGTCTGTGAGTTGTTTTTTTGACGTTATTTCATTTTTCATTTAAAAAATTAAACAAAAACAGGATGATCAATTTTCGAATAAAGAATCATTTTTGAAAAGTTTTATTTTTGAATAAGTAAACTTATAAAATATAAAGTCAATTAATGATAATAATATTTAAATTTGTTTTGTCTAATTACGTGATAATTAAGGGGAAGGAGACCAAAGAAATGTGAAAATAATGACAGTTGGCTTTAGTGATATCCCTCCCTCTCTGCAAGCAGTGTCTATGTCATTTTATGACCTTTTTAACGCCATGACAAGAAGAGAAGAAGCAGTGAAGCAAGCACTAACAAGAGGTAAAAACCAAAAAGCTACCCAAAAGCAATAAAGCAAAACAAAAAAAGAATCGCAATGGAGTAATGAATGCTTCTTAATCCCCTTGCTTATAATTTCTGGAAAATGATTCTAGACCGGGTGATGGAATCTTTGATTCAGAATTTGGGAAAAGAAGTAAAAAATCTGTATTTTCCCCTTCAAAAAAAAAAAAACAATATTTTATTTCAGATAAATTAAAACTAGATTTGAGTTTTTTTTTTTTTCCATCAGGGACGTAGGGTGAAAGTGTGCGTTCAATAAGTGATTTCTTTTCAGGATTATTTTTTGGATTTAGTGGTTGTTTTGTTTGGTTCCCAATTTTTTGTTACGGTTAGAGAAACTCTAAAAACATTTTGCTCTATGACCACATAAAAAAGATTTGGAAAAATCATACTAAATTTTATTAAAAGATTTATTTCACTTTCAAATATGTGCACACGAAAGAAAAAAAAACATCACAGATTAATATCTGAAACCTTACAAAAAAAAAAAAAAAAAAAAAGAAACCACAATTAATAACAAAAAAAAATCAACCAAACTTCTAGGTGTTTAGGATTATTCATGACTATTAAATAAATCTTCTGTAATTAAGAGAGCAGACGCTTCTTTTAGCATCCTACGCCCATCCTGGAATATCTCACAGTTAATGCTTGCTGCTTGCATGTTGTGTTGGTCGCACTGACTGCAGTAACTGTATTGTTGCATGATGCATACATGAGGAACATAATCCATTGGATGAACCGAACCGAAAACACAAATACCCAGAAACAAAAAAAGAACATTTTTGGACAAGAAAAAGTGATTCTTGGACGAAAGAATTCCGCCTGTTACTAACCCAAATCCACTTGCATAAACTCTGGATTTCAAAAGAATCGCGTAAAAGAAAAAAAAGGTGGATTTGACTGGAGAATTTTTCAACAATGAATGCCTGTTTTTTTTTTTTTTTAAATTATGAATGCAAAATCGCAATGATGGCACGCCAATCATCAATTCACCAAGGGTTAACTAACTGATTAAAAACGAATATAAAATTGAGTTTTATGAATATGACTTGAGAAACAACAACGCCTGCAATACTACTGGTATTTTTTAAATCACGATTAAACACACACATACACACAGAGAGAATAACCCCGTTTATTTTTGTGTAAAGACACGGACAGGGAGGAGGGCACATGAGTATGACCAACCACAGCTTGCTTGCTGACAGGTGAGGAGGTTAAAGAAAGCTGTGAGAATCGACATTGTTGTCGGGAAAAAGAAATTAGGATCTTTTTTGCTATTTTTAAAAAAGTTTTTCTAAATTAAATAACAGCACTAAAAATAGATAAGTAAATAAATATGGATAAATGAATAAATAAACTCTTTACGATTAGGAATTTTGAACTTTAAATTGTGTTAAAAATGTATTTTTGGGAGCATTTAGGGATACTACTACTTTCTATACACTTTCTTTAAAAACAGTTTAGGAACACTAAATGAAGTTAGACAGTCAGTGGCACAGAATTAGTTAGGTGATCTTAACATGGAATGTAAAAAAGTCAAATAATTTCAAATCGTTTTTTTTCACGTGAAACAAAAGTTGGCTTTAAAAAAATCAATCAGAAAAATATAATTATATATATATATATATATATATATATATAAATTGAAATAATTTATAGAAAAACAAAACTTGTGACTGAATTAAGGAAAAGATTTATCTAAGAAAAAAGTTATTCGTTAAAACAAAAGTGTCGAGCCAGAAATGTTGGGTGGGGAGTTTAGAGTCGTAAAGAAGTCAAAACTGAACCGTTAAAAGTTGCAACTTTTTTGTTACGAATTTGAAACTTACGATCATAGGTTCTATTTCTTATTCAGGCAAAGATTGAACAGTAACACAGTCAACTTGTGAATAAAAATTGTTTTATTAAATAAAAGAATCAAATATTTAAATAACGCCATTATTCCAGTACATAGTAACTGACAAAGGATTAAAATTATTTATAATAATTTTATAATAATCAAATGTAAATAAATACAAATATGAATAACTGTAGCTTGAATATTACTAATTAATCAATTATTTATAATTAAGCAATCAACAAGATCTTTATTCTGCAATAATTAAGTTAGATGATTATTTTAAAAAATATAAAAAATATTTTTTTCGAAATTTCATTTAAAAATCTGGTTTTAAAAATCAAATTTAGATATTTGGTTGCAAGGTCAAGAAAGAATTTAACATTTTATTTAAAAATATATTTGAATAGTTTTTACGGACTTAAAAAAAAAATAAATGAATACCTTTTTCTGGTTTTGAAAACTAAAGAAAAAACCGAAAATTTCGTTAAATTTCTAGTTAATAATAGTTAATCAGATAAAAAAATCGCATTTAATACGTTTTTTATGTCTTTCTTACCTTGCCCAAAAATTTCCCTTTATCATATCGTTTGCCATTTGTTTTATCAACAATAACATCGGGAATTTCATGAGTCGAGACAGGTTTTGAAGACATTTTCCTTGTAGTTGCTATCGGCTTTTTCTCCATCAACAAGATTAGACTTGTCTAGTTATTTTTTAAATATTGCGGTTCAAAAAAACAACAATTCTGATTGGCCAGTTAAAATTTACTCGAATCTGATTGGCTAAAAGCTTGCTTTTCCCGCAAATTGTTGTCTACTCTCAAACCCAAAACTTTCTAAGTTTTTACTTTAATTAGTAATTTTAAAATTTAAAATGTTTAATTGATCATAAAAAAAAAACACAACGAAAATTTAATATAAAAAACTAGCCCCATACCCAAATTTATTATAAAAATCAACATTGTTTATTTGTTTACTTTACTCTCGTTTTGTTACTGTTTTTTTAAACTTGTGATCTTCATTTCAGATCAAGTGACAACAAACATCTTGAAAGAAGACCAAAACGGCAATAATTATTAAACAGAAACACGTTCGATTTCTTGTTTATTGGAAGTTTAATCTCTTTTTTGAACGATAAGGAAAAAAAAAGCACAGGAATATTATGAACTTTTTTTTCATGGCTTAAAAACGATTAAAAATTTGATTTTAAGACCGTTTTTTTTTATGAGGCTTTAAGACGAACATTTAAAAAATATTAAAGGCCCCCACCACACCACCACCCCCCAAAAAGTAGGTAAATAAATAAAATAAAAATATTACAGAATCTGCGTGATTATTCGAAACACATCTTATTTCTCGTCTAGCTGTGTTTTTACACCGATAAAATCTTAGTATCATTTGAATAACGAAATAATTATACAAACAACGAATAGTTTGGAAATTCAGATTTGGTAGTTTAAAAAAAATTACAATAGCATATTTAAATTTAAAATTAATTATAAATTATTTTAAAGATTTCCAAAATCAGAAATAATGGTAAATTTATTATGAATTGAATAAATAGAATAAAAATACTTTACATTACTAGAGTAAGTGCGAAGTGTGAAAAGTGCGCGTCGACTAGTACTACTGATGAAGAAAAACATTTATTTTTTATTTTATCATAAAATGTTTGAGTTACCCAAACATATTTAATAAAATCATTGTCAGTTTAATCACTGACCAATCTAACCCTGGGGTTAATGTTTAATGAACTTTCACTTTGGGAATTGATTTACAACTAAATTTTTTTAAAAAAATACAACAAAAACACAAGACACATACACAAAAAAATCATTACAAAATACAAATAAAAGTATTTGAAGATAGATCTATCGCACCTGCTGGCTGCGTGCGTGCGTGCGACGCACAAACGCACACACAACGGCAACGAACGCACCGCACCGGCACCGCACCAGCACCACCGCACCACGCACCACACTCCACCCAATAGGGTGTTTAACAAAAACATGTTTATACCTTCTCTAAAACGATCTTAATTATTCTTTATGGTTTTAAAGTCAGGTTCTTAGTCTAGTTCCAATCTTGAAAAGGCTATATTTCTTACACCCCACCCAATTAACGTCCGCACTCACTAAACGTTCTTAAAATCTTTTTTTAAACTGTAAGTAATCAGTTATTAAAAATTGCCCTATTTTCCTTAGCCTAGATTGCCAAATCTGCGTAAATTCAACAATATTCATAAACCACTAGTTTACTTTCCAGATTAAAAATAAAAGAAAAGTATTGAAATAAGTTTTTAGTTCTATCAAAAATATTGACATGGAAATCTTGAAGTATAAGGGAAAAAAATGAAGTTTTATATTTTGTGGTATTTTTTTTTTTTTTACAAATATTTTCGGTAAAATTTTGACGACAACAATCTTATTTTGGGATTCAAACAAACCAATTTCCAAAATGGAAATTTGATGTTCGTTCCGGTTTTTATTGTTTAAGTGCAAAGTGGAAGTGCGCAAATGCGAAAGAACAAAACCGAAAAAAATATTTCTTGAACCAACCTCAACCCTAACCCAAAACATTAACCCTAAACACAAAAACTCTCAAACACCAACTCTAAAATTGTAAAAGTCACAAAAATTACTCCGATTGATTAATACTCAATCCCTTGATTCTTCGTTAATGTGTAAAAAAAAGTAAACTAAACAAAAATCAAATTTCCATTAAAAAAAACAAAAACAAAAAAAAACACTAATAATGAAAACGTTATTGTTGACAAATACCATAGTTTAAAACAGAAAATAAATAAATAAATAAATAAAAAATTTGAATGGGTGAGAATTCTTAAGGTTTATGTGGTCTAAAAAACCCCAATGTTTACATCCAGTCCAGTGAAATGTTGAAGTGACATAACGAAACCTACTAGTTTCCCAATGAGTAGAGAAGAAGGGTTCGAGACCAACGTGAATTGAAAGTGGAGACTGGCTTATCCTGAAAACTAAACTAAACTATACTGAATGCAATAATCAATTGCATGATAATTCCATAATCTTAAAAAAATAACGCTTTAAACCTGAGTGTAAAAAAAGAACAAAGAGTAAAATACAAATAATGGTGAATTTAATTGAACAAAAAAATGTCCATAATAGAAAAAAAAAAAAAAAAAAAGATGTGAATAATTCAAATTTATTTAAAAACTAGATGAGAAAAAATGACAAAGATAAAAATGAAAGCACAGTCACTGACTGCACAAACTTCTGACATGAAAAAAATAGACAGGGTTCAAAAATTAGTTAACACCGCCAGGAAGAAATAATTGGAATTATTATCATTCAACTTCGAAACGAAATTAAATACAAGTTTTTTTTGTGAAAAAAAAGAAATGAATATAAAAAATGATTTTATAAAAATTAATTTTAAAAATATTCACAAAAAAAAGAAAACTTTTTAAATCATAAGTGCTATATCAAAAGGCAAGAAACGGCACTCTTGCCAAGATATTTGTAACGATAAAGTTGGTTAGAGAGTAAGTAAATGTTTCTCAGTAAAGTAGTTTCTGATTGGTATTATGCTTTTTCTCTTCAACCAACCACGGATAAGATTACATGTCTATATTAGGCCAAGCATCAGCCATATGAGTTAGTTTTTAATTATTCTACACGATCTTTCACGATGAGTATGTTAGCAGAGAACAGGAAAAAATCAAAATATTCAATAAATCCTCGTGGGACATATTGGTCTAAAGGTAGGTTTTGTCATAATTATCCCAGACTTGACTCAGTTTTTACAAGATCAGCCTTTTGTGATGGACTTTTATTTTTTTACTCTAAAAAAAAGATATTTCACGTCACAAAACAGCACGTGTTGTGTAGTAAAAAATTAGAAAATATCGGCTAATCAATTGAACATTGTCATAGATAAAAACAATTGAGACGGGTGTTCTACATTGAAGCCGATAAAGTTATAGGTTGAAGAATGAATGGATGAAATTATTGATAATGTTTATATTTTAGTAACAGAGATGAATTATTTACGTTTTTCTTCTTTCTTTCTTTTTTTTTTTTTACATATGTAATCGGTCTGTGTCTACGCTTGCAAAAGAATTTTTGCAATGACTCTGGTTTCTTTTTACTAAAAATAAGTAAAATCGTCTGCTTCCTTCCTGGGTTGGTTGGTACCTAATAATTTGGATTGATGATGATAAGGATAAGTTTTAACTCTTTTGACCCTAACTTATCAAAATTACCAAGTAGTCACTCAGAGCCGTTATATCAGGGGAACATATTAGGATCAAAATGTTGGTTGTTTGTCTTCTTTTGCCTTGTGTCTTTAAGGCCGATATATCGGCCTACTAGGGTCTAAAGGGTTAAAAATAAAGTTAAAAGAGAGAATAAATCAAGTGGAATATTCTTTAAAATTTCTGTTTTCTCTTCTTCAACCTTTTGAAAATGAAACTTCATTTCAGTTTCGTTCCTGGACTACTACTACTTTACTTACTACTCTTTGAAAAGAAAAGGCACAACAGAATAACAAAAAACAAAACAAATCAAAAAAACATCAAAATAGTGCACAAAACCAGAAAAAGATAAACCAAAATACTACTAAAAACAAAATAACAGACAGAGCACAGCACAGACAGACTGCAGTACGGACGGTGTGTGTGGTGTGGTGTAACCCAACCAATCACCAATAATCACCATTCAATTAAGCTGCTATTAAAAATTAATCAAAGAACAATAAAATGTGCCAAAAAAATTTAGTAATTGTGTTATAAGCCGATAGTTTGAAGAATGAATCTATACCTTTGGATCCTGACTTATTAAAATTACCAAGTAGTCACTTTCACTTAAAGTCGTTTAATTAGAGGAACATAGCCAAAATATTAGTGTCAGAGCTGATATATCGAGGGCCCAAAACGATTAAATATCTGTAAAAGTGACATTTTCTGTCTGTTAAGCTGAGGAACATTAGTAGCTTTTTTTGGGGGTTAGAAACTTGAATTTTGATATGGGGCATTCAAACCTGTAGAACAAATTCAAATCTGTTTTGAACCAGAAAAAAATTAATACACTTAACATAACTTTTTAAAAATCTTCATTAACATAAATAATAATAAATTGAATGATCACCTTGAGAAATCACCACATGAAGATTGTCAACAACAATGACTGAAAGTAATTTGAAGATCATAAAGGGGAAATATTCCCTTAGTCCAGCTCCAGCACAAACCCAAGTTAGTCACAAGGCCAGTTTTTACATTCTCATAATAAAATTAGCTAATTGTAATTAGTGTTACTCTTCATCTTGACTAGTTACCCTCCTTGAATTGACAAGTCTCACCCATCTGGGTTTTTGGAATCAGTGTTATCCTTACATGTAGATAAGATACTCTCCATAGTTAATGAGCCTCATCTGCCCAAGAGACAGCTGAAAGTGAAAGTAATGGTTTTGAGTGGGATTTGAACTCCTGCAATATGATTTCAGAGTACTAGCTTTTACCACAGCTCCATCCTCACTGCCTTAAAAATGATCAAGATGGAATATTCACATCAACTTAAACTTATTTAATCAACCTTTTGACCAAAGAAAATTAAAATGAGAAAAAATTCACATTATTATCAAATTTAATGTACAACACAATTGAAGGATTATAAAATGTTTATAAATTTAATTTTAACTGGTAGATTTATATATCAGTATCCTTTTTACAACACCTACAATATTAAGTAACATTGTTAAAAATTGGGACTCTTGGATTGTATTACATAAGTTCAAATCCCAGTCAAAACCATCACATTCACTTTCAGCTGCTTTGTGCCGACAAGGCTTGTTAACTCTGGAGAGTAACTCATCTAGGTGTAAGGATAGCACTGATTCCAAAAATCCAGGCAGTTAAGACCCATTCACTAAGGTAGAGTTACTCATCTAGGTGAAGGGTGACACTGAATACAAAAAGAGCCCAGTGGTATAATGAGCACGTAAAAATTGTGTATATGTATATATATAATATATATATATATATACACACACACACACACACACACACACACACACACACACACACACACACACACACACACACA
>JAUZSX010183143.1:0-32400 GCA_034780655.1 Idiosepius hallami
GTGCCAAACTTGGGTTGGTGCTCACCAAGTAAATATAATATCCTCATCTAGGTGAAGGGTAACACTGAATGTAAAAACCCCAGGTAAGTGCACATAAAAATAGCCTTGTGCCAAACTTGGGTTGGTGCTCACCGAGTAAATATAGTATATATAAGTAGAAAGAAAGAGATGGATTGGTAGGTGTATATTTCAAGGATGATAATGATTTTTTAGTTAATTCTAATTACTAATTAATTTGATAATTTCTTTTAATTACTAAAGATCTGTGCCGCTAAGTAGGCTTAAGGGCCCCTTAGAAGTTTGCGCCCCCCCCTCGCAATTGCAGGGTCTGCGGGGGCACTAAGCATGGCCCTGATCATTGGTACACCTATTTTTTTTAACATTCGTTTTCATGTTTATTAATGTAAATTTCACATTTTTATTATTATTATCATTATTATTATTATTATTATTATTATTCAAATAACCAAATTTACGAGTATTACAATATAATTAACATTTTTTTTGGAGTGATACAACTGTTTGACTAGTTAGTAATAAATTCATAGTTGTAAAATAGACCTTTTTGACATTTCTATAACACTAAAATGCTATCAACATATCTTAAATAGATAGATTAATAATACAAATCTATTGTAAACTATACATTTCCTATAGTTAGTCTCTGATTATGATGAATTTTTAAATATGCAAATTCTAAATGCAGTGCCAGCAGTAAATAATCTGTATTTAGGATTTCATTTCAAGAGTAGAAAGAAAATAATGAATTCTAACACATCAAAAACAGAGCAGAATTATATTGCTATTTGATTGAATAATGATTTAAAAATAGAAAAATATTTTGAATAGCTACCGCTATTCTTTTTAACTGTTAATACTTATATACATACATACAATGGAATCATGTCTTTTTGAATATAGACCATAAAAAGATTTTTATTTGTATAGTTGTTTATTAATTGTTTTTTTTTTTTCATTTTTTCCCCGTCATATTTTTTTTTTCAACATATAACCATAAACAAAAAAGACAGGCAAAAAAAGAAGAAAAAAAATGTTGAGAAAACACAATAAATGAATTTTTATTTACTCTATTTTTATCTCTCCGCTAACTTAACACTGAGTAGGACTGCCATTAACAATGGAATAAAAACATAAATAAGAAATTTGAAATATTTGCATACACAAACACACACACACACACACACACATACACATAAACACACACACACACAAAAGTTTTGTTTAATTTTTAGCTTAAAGGAAACATTTGAAATAAGATGTTTGAAAATGAAATTATATTCTTAAGAATCAAGTATGAAAGTAAAATTACACCTGAGCTATGTTGAGTGGCTACTTAATGAAACAAAAACAAAAGATCTCGGGCATTTATGAGTTAGCTTAAAAAAATGTTAACCATTTAATAATTTGTAGACTTTGTTTGGAAATTTGTAGGTTATAGTCATCAATATTAGACATGTATCACAAAGTTTGGGTGAACCCTAGCTTTGCAAAAACGTGTGTAACTGTAGGTATCACAGCAGGTAGAGCTATCAAGAAAAGACTGTCATTTTTCTCTAGTCTCTACCTTGCCTTGTAATTATAGAAGAGAAGAGTTACTATTATAAGGGTAGGTACGTCCACTATAATGCTTTCTCCTTTCTCTAGCCTCTACCTAGACTTGTATTTACAAAGAAAAGTTCATTATCATGATGGTAGTTAAGTCCATCAAATAACTGTATCCTCTCTCTAGTGTCTACCTCAACTTATATTTATACAGGAGAAGAGTTCATTGCTATACGGGTAGATAAGTCAACTATAACATATATAGTAATACTTCTTTTATTAATTTCATAAATAGGGAATAACAATGAGAAAATATACAGTTTTCAGTAGGAAGAAACAATAAATGTATTTCCATTGCTTGGCAATCAAAGTATATTTGAAAGGCTGTCAAAAAGTACATTGAAATATTATCAATGGTTGACATGCCATAAACCTACTTTACTTTCTGTTGGAAACCATTATAAGAATGAGTTCAACTAAAACATACCACAAAAAAGAGTTAGGTACATTTCAATGGTGAGATGATTCAGTGTCAAAATAGCCCTTCATTGTCATAGTCAAAGTTTTGTTTATATTTTTAATAGTGATCAGTAAATTAATTTTTTAAAGTAAAAATGGACTTGTTGAATATTATATTTTCAAAAAAAGTTGTTTTTTTTTTATTAAAACATGGGTTATTAAAAAGAAAATTAATTTTTAATCTTTTCAAATTTTTCTTGTTTTTTAACAAGAGTTTGACTCCTGGAGTCTAGTGATTTTACGTAATCTCTTAGTTTTCATTTGAACTTTCAGGTCATGAATATATTATTTTAGTCATCAGAACCATGCAATTTGCAATATTCTCTGATTTATTTGAGCAGAATAATAAAATAGAAAGTATTATGTTTGGAAGAACCTTCATATCATTCAGACTTCTTGCTTTAATATCAGAGCAAAAGTAATGTAGTTTTTTAATCATTTTCTGGAAACCATTTTGAAATGAAAAAAAAAAATCAAGAAAATTCAATAAATCCTGAGATAATCATGTGTTCAGCTTTTGAAAATTCTTTTTTTTTTAAAAAGGACAAAAGAACTAAGAAAGGCTTGTGAAAGAGGCATACCTATTTCATGTGGTGAACTACACAGACAAAAAACCCCTTTACCAAGAATATTAGTAACATTAGTACTTGTTGTGTTCGAATTTTGGATTATTAATAACCAAAAACTGAGACAACATGCTTTTATTGAAAAATATTCTAGTCACAGATCTGACTATTTTGCAATTTTACCATTTCCTTTAATTCTGTAATTATTAGTAATAACTAGAGAATTTAAAGTAATGGTAAAATCGCAAATTAGTCAAAGTAACTAGTAGAAGTGTAACAAGAATATTCTTCAATAAAAGCATCTTGTCACAGCCCTATTGATTACTACAAATAACTACAAACCTTTTAATGAGTACAAATGTTAACCTAAAAAAAAACACTTTATGTTTCATCACATATTCGTGAGTTCCAGTTTGTTGAATATTAAAGTTAAAGCTGTCTGCTGAAGCAGACATTGTATTTGGTTAGCATAAAGCCATTTTAGGGACTGAGAACTACTAGAACTTGTCATGGTTGGTAGTGATGGGTCGTACAGATAACTAGAAAGTGAGAGAATAAAAGAAAGAGAGAGCGACAAAGGGGTTTTGGGAGGGATTTATTTTTGTGACTCAGGTGGAAATTTTAGGGAAAGAAAAACCAAGTTACTATGTAGGTGTAATAGTAGTATTAAAATAAATTGTCTTAATTCTTGTTTAGCCTTGGGGAGGGGCAAACAATCCCAACATATTAATTATTCAATTAATAGATTTAAACAAAATTTTTATTTCATTTCATATCATTCAATATATTTCATATCATGCTTTAAGAAATAGATATATAAAAAAATACCAGGTTGGAATCTAGCGCGGGATAGTCTATCTTTGATGAGGGTGAATGGAGTCTCTCTAAGCTTTGGTTGCCAATCCACTTAGTGATGGTGTCACATTAAAAAATTCTATTATATAGGACTAGCAACCATGTCATTACTAGTCATTTGAAACTGTTATGGAGTTTTGTGCAGTTTAGTGAAATCCAAAGACCCTTTACCAAGCATGAGACCCTTTACTAACCATGAGAACCACGACGACTGGAGGCCATCCTACGGTCAACTGATAATGCTGATGATCATTTAAAAACAGTTCTTAATTTTTATTAAAAGACATTCACCTTTTGTTTTCAAAATGATAACAAAGTTTTGAGATTGTCAAGTGGCATTTGCTTTGAAGATAATCTCCTAGACTGGTTGAGCATGTGGACTAAACATGTACCAACACACTTTGTCCTTTTCTTTTGGTTCTGACATTTTCTGAGCATTGCTTAGTCTTAGACTTATCCAATTAAGAATGTTGTCCTCACATAATCAGTTTGAGCCTGTGGACCAAACATCTAGCTTTGTTCTTTTCTCTTAGTTCTCTGATTTTTTTTTTCAGAATAATACTTAGTGTAAGATACATCTAACTTGGTATGTTGAATTTTTTTTTCTACCAGCCTACCTTTTTAGCTTTCCCTTCTCTGGACTTTGCGAGTCCTGATGATCTTCAGATCTTTTTAAGTATCATTATTACAATTATTATTATTCATATATTCTTTAAAAATAAAATTATTCAAGCATACACATTTGTTAGATATATGGTCTTGAACCTGTATAATAATTGAAATTCTACCAGAATACACTAAATTTAAAACATACACTTTTAACAACTTTGTAAATAAATATACAATTTAGATTCATGAATGTAACAAACATTCATGAATCTAAATTGTGTATTTATTTACAAAGTTTTAACAAATAAAAACAGAGATAACAATGTCGGGTTTTGATGATTATAATTTTTCAAATTATACAGACTTTAACTCTAATCTTTAAAGTACCTGTGGGACAAATTGATACAGTTTTGAGCCCCAAAATTAGTTGCTAAGAGGTCAAACTTGAAAAGTTAGTTTGCTGCAGAGCTGTAGCTTCTTGTGAAGGGGCTACATTGATCATTAGAGTTTCAATATAACTGCAGTTTACTAAAATCATATTCAGGTTTTAAAAAAGTACTGCAGTTTTCTTGGAAAGAAAAAAAATCTTGCAATTACAAAAAACGCAGATCAAAATGCGCACAAAAGGAGCATTAAAGCAACCCCCAAGCAAGGCTGGGTAATACTTCTATTACAATATTTTAAGAACTAAGGACATTGCTGTATTAACATAGACATAAACAGAGATAAAATAACTGGGTATAAAAATTTTTTATATGAGTTATAACAACTCACTATCTAAAAAATGTAAACTTACAGTTCTTGAATTCTCAGGATTTACCAACAAAAGCTTCTTTTTTTACTATTTTTTATCAAATGTATTATTTATTTTTATCTTTTTTTCTCACATTTAAGATTCAACTTGCAAATATAACTTAACTAGGAATGAGATAAAAAGAAAAAAATCTATACATTGTAGTAAAATGCTTTCCATTGTGTACGGCCAGCGTTTATCACAAGAAAATTACATGTGCTTCTATTTAGCATTTTAAAATGCTCTAAACTTCAACTGTTTCTTATGTAATTTTGTTTTCCTTTTAGATAGTAATTTCACTGTAGCTTACATGTATTGTTCACTGGAAGTGATACAGTACATCAGGAAAGATGGTAATTTTAATGTCATCTGTTGACAGAACTACGTGCTAATGTTCTACTCTTAAGGATACAATGCAAAAGTTTTGAGTGTCACATATTACTAATACTGTATTGAATACTCAAAGCCTGAAATTAATAACCAGAAGAGAGGGATGTTATGTGCTGCCAGGAAATGTATTTTATTTATTTTTTATAGGGTTGTCAAGTGCTAACTAATTTAAAATGCTCAGAACTTCACTGTTTTTTAAAAGTGAATTGATCTATGATATACCCAGGACTGTGCTTAGGACCCCTGCAGACCCTGCAATTGCGGAGGGGCCGCAAGCTCCCTGGGGCCACAAGTTTCCTTGGCTTTACATATCTTTTATAATGCACAAAAATTACCAAAATCTAACTATTTGTATATGTAAAGTCTTTGATCAAATCCTCCAGTATTTTGAGGGGTGTAAGTTACCTTTTTTAGGGTAAAGGGGCCGCAAGGCGCATTCTGTGTCGGAGCCACTAAGTAGCTAAGCATGGCATTGGTTATTCCTGGGGTAAATTTCAATAGAAATTTTATATAAAATGTTTATTTAAGCTTAAGTTGGTGATATATAGTGAAATAAACTAAAACTTACATTATTTAATAAGATTTATATTCTTATTCTGCTGAGATATTTCTTAAGCATATGTTATCTACATGTCTTCTCTTATTCTAAATTAATAAACTTAGCACTGGACAAAAATTAAAACTGTTAGTAGAAATTGGGTAGGAGTAACTTAATAAAGTTTTTTTGATATTGATAAAAAAATATTGAAAAATAAGCCAATCCAAAATAAAAATCATTTTTATGAATATAATATATTTAAAACACTTTTCAAAAGTTGCTTAATAAAGTAAATAATTATATTTGGCCAGTTGTAAGTTACATTTTAACAATGTTTTAAGTATCAAAAGCGTACATCAAAACAAAAAAAAAATGTCATTAGCTTGGCTGTGCTTAGGACCCCTGCAGATCCCACAATTTGCAAGCTCCCTAGGGGATGTGCCACAGGTCTGTTGTGAAAGTTACATTAATAAACATGAAAACCACTGGTAAAAAGAATAGGTGCACCAAATATCAGGGCCATGCTTAGTGCCCCTGCAGACCCCACACTTGTGGAGGGACCACAAGCTTCTTAGGGGCTGCAAGCCTACTTGGCGACACAGATCTTTAGTAATTAAAAAAAATTCCAAATTAGATAATTATTAGAATTAACTAGAAAATCGTTATCACACTTGAAATATACACCTATCAATCCATCTCTCTTTTTTTGTCTATCCCTCTTTCTCTATTTATTTATGCATGTGTATATAGCATTTGATTAAAGGCTCCAGTATGTAAGGGGTTGAAACTTGGGAAAGGGGGCCACAAGGCGCTTTCTGTGTTGGGGGGTGGCTAAGCACAGCACTGGTGATTAGGTTGGAGAATTCCAAATTAAAAGGTAAGCTACCTACTAGGGTCTGCTGTATATAGTTTTAATTATCCATACTAAGGCTGTAAGAAGTCTCAGCTTGATATTAAGCATTGGTTAGAAATTACACAGAGAATAAGTTATAAAATTGTTTGAGGTGAAATTGAAGGTGACTTCAGAATTTGCTCTAGGTACAAAAGAAATGTCATGTTTTGGCATTCTGCCTCTTTAGCATTTTCCTTGGACATTTTCTTTGATTCTTGTATAACCTTTCAAATCAAATGTAAATCTAATTTAAAAGTTCCATTGTTTGTCAAGGAAGTTTCTCTATTGTCTTGAGAAAGGCCTAAACTTTGAAATTATAACACATTTGTTCAAATCCTGATCACACTCTTATATTTCATTTGATTACTCTGATAGACTAATTATCTTTTAAAGGGTAACAATGTAAACACATTGCTAAAAATAAAATAATAATACTGTTGTAATATTACTTGCCATTTTTCTTAAAAAGGAGCAAGTTAAATCCAGTCAGAATCCGAAGGAAAGCAGAGCAAACAAGTAAATCCCATGTAATAAGTAAATCCAATGTAAAAGTCCTGAGAGTAATTATATCCATAATGCCAGAAATGGTTATGTGTCTTGTCCTTTGTAAAATCACAGTTGAAAGATGGAGTCAATCAAGTTTGGTTTTTTTATACACAATCACACATCGGTTACGCCATTCTGATTGGTGCAAACCTCTTTCTTCTTCCTATAAATAAAAGTGAATTTTATCATGTGATCATACACATAATATGAGAGGGGGAGCAGGAAGTTAAAGGAACAAGGTCCCAATAGACCAAAAATAATTTAACAAATACTATTTTGGGGAAGTCTTCTTGGGACAGTGGATAGGCAGTTGACTTTTAAATCATAATATGTAAGTTCAAATCCCATTTATTCCATTTGCATTCATAATTGAATTAATACATATGGAAAAGTTGTAAATACACACATTCCCTCTATCTATGGGTTAAATAGTGCATATTGTGTGACTGTTTACGTCATCAAAACAAAAACATAAAGATTGATTAAAATCAATAGAAATTTTAAAAAAATGAATAAATGAACAATGGAAATTGTGAAGAACAGGGAAGTGGAGGAGCGTAGAAATAAGAGACAGAGGGTCCCTACTAATAGACACTGTCTGAAAAAAGGTTTAAGATAAACCCAAAATATTGCAAACACATAGAGATTGTCCCCAAAATATACTTCTTTGAAACCAAAAGGCTGTATTTCTATTTTTTCTATTTTTCTATTTTTAGTTTCTCTATGTTTGCTTTTCTCTGTTTTTTTCTCTCTTTTTCTTTTGTCATTGTTGTTCTTAATTTTTGAGAGAGAGAGAGAGAGAGAGAGAGAGAGATGGATTGATATATGTATTTTTGAAGTTTGATAATGATTTCCTAATTAATCTTAACAATTAATTATTTTGACAATTTTTTTGCATTAGGAAAGTTCAGTGAAGCCAAAGAGCCTTGCGGCCCCCTCACAATTATGAGGTCTGCAGGGACCCTAAACACAGCCCTAGAACCGTCCCCTTCAATACTCCCTTAACTACTCCACCCTACCTAGGTACAGTATTACAGTGTCATATCCCTCAGGTTATCATGTAAAAGTTATACTTTTATCAGAAAGATTTTAACCGAAAATATTTTACTAAATCATTAAACTTTCATAAAGAAATTTTTTCAGAAACAGCATTTCAATATAAGAAATTCAGCCAATTGATTTTTTTTACTTTGTATTTTTGCTCTTGCTTTTCCATTGATAGAAAGACTGAATTTTGTTTTAAAATTTTCTTCAATTAGAAAATCTGTATGTTGATTAATTCATCTTTGAGGGTTTTTGGAAATTAAAGATTTTATTTTGTAAGATATATTAATTCTTATCAAACTAAACTAGATTGTGTGAAATAAAAAAATTCTTAAATTTCTATTGATTATTATATATGAATATATTTCAGTTATAGTTAAGATCAATTGATGAAAGCTATCTTAAATTGTTTATTTCATTTTAACATACTCTTAAAATGCCTATCGCCAATCAATATTGTATATCTGAGAGAATTATTAAAAAAATATAAAAATTATTTTTAAATTACAGAAATCATACAGATTGTCACTGAATTGATTGTTCAGAAATTTTGAAAATCACAAAATCTAGCAAATAAATCTGTAAAGAAAACTCCTCACTTTTTACTCCTAATTTGATGAGGAAATATAAATATTGAAATAATTATTCAGTTTATATGCATTGAAACGAATTGAAAATATTACTTTTATAGCATTTGTTATAATTTTGTCATAGAAAAATTGTGGATTGGTTACCAATACCAGATATACCCAGAGAATTTTAGGTAAATCATTATACAGGGTGTTCCAAAAGTCTTGGACACATTTTGACATTAAATATCATGAGAACTATTAAGGATATAAAAATGTGTCTGGTATACTCAGTGTTATCCTTACAAAAACCCGGATGCATTTAGTTTTAAAATGGCACCACTTTCATCTTATTAACATTCATAGTTAAGCAGATATGAAGACTTGAAATGTTCCCAGGACTTTTGGGACACTCTCTATTTGCAAGAATACATGTAGCAGTGTATTACAATCAAGTAAAGAGCCTCCGATTAGTCACTGTCTAGATCCTTATTTCAACAGGGGAAGAGTTCATTATCGCAAGAGTAGGTACATTCTCCATGTCAAATGTTAAAAAGACATTATATAATTCTTATTTACATTGTTCATTAATTATAAGATGGATATTGGTGAACAGATTTCATTTGATTGTTTGAAAACTCATCCATATACAGACATAGACTCTTCTACACACACATGTATATTCATACATAATACCCAGGGCCGTGCTTAGGGCACCCGCAGACCCCACAATTGGGGGGGGGCTGCAAGGATCCCTAGGGGCCGCAAAGGCTCCTTGGCTTCACAGATCTTTCATAATTAAAAAAAATTTCTAAATTAATTATTTGAATTATCTAGAAAATCATTATCACACTTGAAATATACATCTATAAATCCATCTCTCTTTCTGTCTATCTCTCTGTCTCTTGATATATATTTGTATATGTATGTGTATATGGTCTTGGGTCGAAGGCTCCAGTATGTTAGTGGGGGCAACTTACCTCTTATGGGGAAAGGGGGCTGCAAGACGCAATCTGCCATGGGGCCGCAAGGTTACTAAGCACGTCACTGATAATACCTACTTAAATAATATGCATGTCCAAGTCATTCTTATTGACTATTCAGGAAAACAACATTATTCATTAAAAAAAGTAGAAAAATTTGAAATTTGGATTAAATAGTTGGTGATGGAATAAAAAGAACTCAACACAAGAATTCTTTGACAAAATATTTCACTGAATTTCCTCTCTTTATTTCTTTTTGTGTCGCAATTAATTCAGGTTAACTTGGTTGATTTTTAATTAGCACCAAAGGAAAATGCAGATTTTTTTTTTCTTTAATATTTCATTAATTTGAAAAAAAAAATTTTTTTCTCTTTTTTCTGATGAAGTCTTCATAATGACATCATCATCCCTTGGACTGATGTATGCAGTCACACTATTTAGCTCTATAAGAGTTAAAAAAAAATATTATTAGCTGCCAACTGCAACATCCGGCTTGAAGGTTAAATGTCACAAACTGTCAGCTCTGACACTACATGAAATCCACTAGGTGGGCCATCATGTGCATTTTTCCCAGTCTGGCACAAGGTCGACACCACTGAGCATAATCCATGTAATACTTGTAAAGGTCTACATACATGAATAGATAGATAAAAAACTATTTTCTGCAACTTCTTTTTTTTATTGGATGATCCAGTTAACTCAATCTTCCAAGCATCCAGCTAGCTCACCAACTTCTCATAATTATATCAAATTACATTAATATCATTAATATGTAATAATAATGTTCAATACTTCTAAAAAGGTTCAGATTAGTTTTAAAAAGCCATTTAGATAACTGATTAAAAAATTAATATGATTTGAAAAAAAAGGTTTCTTTTTTTTTTAGGGGTCATGAATTAATTTTTATTTGAAAATAGTGTTTTCTTTTTTAAATAAAATGGAATGAAATATATTGAAATAGCTTATATTTTCTTGAATAATGATGAAATAGGTAATATATACATTGATAAATGTATTACAATATAAAAATCAGATCATTGTATGTGTGAGACCCTACATCCTGTTTATACACTCTTCAGAAAAATGAAGCCACAATAGTTATTTAAAAAAATGATTCAGACCTCTAAGATTCATATATGTACAGTACTGTCTTTCTATATAATAGTCTACCTTAACTAAGAAAAAAACTTTAGAAATAAATTAAGTAAAGAAAAGCTTTAAAAATGAATTTAATATAAAAAAAAGCATTATAGATTAATTTAGTATAAAAAAGTATTATCTGCTTTCCTTCTTTAACAACCTTAGTGGTAAGTTCCAGGCGAGCCAAATTGGGTAATACTTTTAGTATCTTATATTTTTTTGTGATATATAATCAACTAATGAGGAAATAAATAATATATATTTAAACAATTGTATAAATGTCTTATTCAATTCACAATATATAATTAATTAATATTGAAATAATTATATATACTTAAACAATCCTTTGCATATATACCTCCTTAATTGATAATTATAATTAACTATTAATGAAATAGATAATATATACTTATATAATTTTATCCATATACACTCAACTAATAATATATAATTGGATAACAATGAATGAGATAATATATACTTAAATAATCATATTTAGAAAACCATTGGGAAAGATATGAATCCATTTATTCTCTCCAGCTATGGGTTAAATAGTGCATATTGTGTTATTAAAAAAATATTTTTGTGGAAAAAATAATTTTTCCCAAAATGATTGTTTTCAGCATTATATGACCTAAAAGTAAAACTAAACAAATATACTTGAATAATCTTATTTATACATACTGAACTGATAATATATATTTAACTAATAATTTGTAAATAATCTACTTCATGTAAAAGTATTGGCAGAGTTTGTATGCTCCAAGTTTGTGTTAGATGACATAACTAGCACACACCAATCAGTTTACGAATGAGTGAAAATATTTTTCAATTGATAAATATTAAAAAATATGAAGTTCTTTTTATTAAGCAAACTTTATTTGTCTTAATATCTCTTCAAGGAAGTTGGTTGGAAGAAAAATAAAATAAGAAAGCTACCATCATTTCAAGGGTTTAGGCACTTCTGACGAAGAAGAAAAGAAAAACTAAATTTTCTTTGATAAAAGATCTTTTGTTGTATATTTAATCAAGTAGTGATCACATTCTGATTGTTTGCAAACAGAAGAGTTTCTTTTTAATGGAATAATTATACTTTGATAGGTTTTATGTCATGCCATTTGATCAGAGATGAATGAGGAGGCAGTTAAAGATATCTCTTGTTGTCATATAATAGAATGAAATCAAAGAAAAACAGTAAGAGTGAATTAAAAAAAAAAAGAGTCCAGAATTCTGTCTCATTTTTGTGTACTTTCTATCCATTGGCATAAACTATCATGAATGATTTCTTCTCTAAAGATAATGATAACTGTTGATTGATTGATTGATTGAAAAATCGGTTTTGTTTTGTGATTGCTGGTTTTATTTGAAGTTTTTTTCTTTTTTTTTTTTTTTATAATGCTTCTTGCTAATTAGTCTTTCGTTCCAGTTGCTTATAATGTGCCGATAACATGATTATGAAATAAAATGTTTTCTGAAAAACATGAGAACATTGAGCTTTGGGTGATGTGTTTTGGAAGACAAAACCACATTGATAATGAGATAGAGTAAAGCATAGCCAGAGAGAAAGAAGTAAAAACTAAAACATAACTGGAGGAAGTCACTTTCTTCTTATTTAATGAATGTCTTCTTACCAACAGTTTTGGATTTAATAATCTTAGAAGAAGTTTGCATTAGATCATGTGAAGTCTTGTCTTTATGTTTGACCAGACAGAAGTAACTTGATTAGTACATTTGCTGGTGTACTAAGTCTAAATCTTGTTGAATTTAGATTGTTATAGCAGCATAACCTGGTGTAGGCCATGCAACTGAGAAAATTTAGATACAGCCAAAAATATATATGTATTTAAATCAAATTGTAATATTATGATTTAATGCAAAATCTTGCATAACTTATAACTCGGGCTGTAACAATATACTTTTATTAAAGAATGTTCTTGTTTTCACTTGACTCTTTTGTGATTTTACCATTTCTTTAATCTTGTAGTTATTAATAAGGCTGTGACAATATGCTTATATTTAAGAATACTCTTGTCCCAGTCCTAATAACCAGGCCTTTGACAAGTTTATTCTTTAATGAAAGTATATTGTTATATCCCTACATAAACTTGGTACCAAACCACTGTTTTATTCATATTGGATCTTTTCAGGGACATAAAAATTGTTACCATTCCAAACTCTAATTGGGATTTGAACCTATAGACAATGTTATACTTTTATAAGAATTTTATTTCTCCTTTTTATCAGTAATCATAAATATATGTGTGTGTGTGTGTGTGTGTGTTTATAAAAAAATGAGTAATTAAAAAAACAACAGAACACATAAATATATGTGTGTGTGTATTTTGATTAAAAAAAACACTCATTTTTGAAAATATTTTCATTTAGTACCCATAAGTCAGTTTTTGATCATTATTTTAATAATTTTTGTATGCCCTAATCAGTACTGACCCAATCTTTATGTTAGAAAGGAATGACCAAAATAATACTTTTGTATCAAATACTCTACTGGTAAAAAGTTTGAGACCATCCTGCATTTATTTTAACAATGAATTAGATAATAGTGTTGAAATTGTATTTAGTTTTCATTCATCTTTTTTTGTTTCTTAAATAAAATTGTTGTCTATCGCTGGGATTGGACTATTTTCGTTAGTTTATTTCTATCAATTGGAAGGCTAATTTGTATGTTTTTTTTTTTCTCTCTCTTTTTTTAGTTTTTCATTTGAAAAAGGAGAATTATTCAGCAACTCAAAGGGAGTGTAGAAACGTTGTCTGTTTTATTTTCATTAGGAACTAATAATGACACTGAAAAAATCCCAAATACGTGAGTAATTTTTTTTTTTTTCAGTCATGAGAAAATTTTAAAGTCTTCACTCTACTTTTTATGCAAATTGTCAGAGAGAAAAGAATTTATAAATTCATAAATATCAAAAGTGGAGATTTAAGAAGACAAAACTGGATAGAGGGGTTGAATAAAATAATGGAAACACCTGTGGATTTTGCATCAAATATAAAACACTTATAACAATTGAGCAAAATTATTAAAATGTTTTTTAATTTTTATTTATGTTTATTGTTGTCCTGAATTATCTGTTTAAAATTCATTCTTTAGTTCTGATTGCTTATAATAGTAAAAGGAATTAGTATGACATGTTTAGTAGATTTTTTAAAATGTAAACCTGTTTCCCTTAATTTATTTTATACTTGTATAATGTAGATGTATCATAATTTCCTTTAAAGCTAAAATATTTTGTTGTTTTTTCTTGGGTGGGGGAAGATAAAATGTTTTTAATTAATTTTAGAGTTAAATTTAATCAAGAATAATTAATTGGTAAGTTAGTATATTTGTTTTATGGCATATTAACCTATTTTTCTCAAGGAAAAACTTTTTTGAAAATTTATTTTTCAATAAGACATTCTTTAAATGGTTCATTGAGTTGGCAGGTCTCGTCTATTCAGTTTTTTAAAATCAGTGTTATCCTTACACATTGAAAAGTTACTCATATAATAAGTTATCTAAAAAAAACAATCTGTGTACAAAAAAAGAATGTTTATCAAGAATTATAAATAACTTTAAAAGATTGATATGCCATAAAACAAACAACAAACATTAAACATTCCATTGGGCTGCGAGGGTTGAACATTGGTAAAAGCTGGGACTCTGAAATCGTAGTATGCAAGTTTAAATCCCAGTTAAAACCATTACATTCACCTGCCTCGGGCAGATGGGCTCAAGTCAGGAGATCAGCTCATCTAGAGGAAGGGCAACACTGAATGCAAAATGCCCAGGTATATGAAGCACATAAAAATGGCCTTGTGCCTAACTTGGGTTCATGCTCGACAAGGTATATAACATATGCTATGGTTCCAGAGTTCAAGTCTCTACTACTCCTCCATCTTTGCTGCCTAATCTTATGAATATTATATTTACTTGGTGAGCACCAAACTAAGTTTGGCACGAGGCCATTTTTACATGCTCGATATACCTGGGATTTTTTTAATTCAGTGTTACTCTTCACCTAGATGAGTTACTCTCCCGAGTTAACGAACCCCATCTGCTCGAGACAGCTAAAGTGAAAGTAATGGTTTTGACTAGGATTTGAACTCGCGTCATACGATTTCAGAGCCCAAGCTTTTACCAATGCTCCACCGTTGCTGCCCCATGCATACAGAAATATTGTTAGAATCATTATTTCTTTTTTTTTCATTAAACTTTATGATGTACTAGATGCAGGTTTCTCAAATGCTGCTACAGCACTGAAACAAAGACACAGATAATAGCATTACAATAAAAGCTAATATTCTTTTAAAAAAAACTGATTTTATTTGCTCACAAAAAAAACAAAAGTA
Source organism: Idiosepius hallami (assembly GCA_034780655.1). Lineage (NCBI taxonomy): Eukaryota > Metazoa > Mollusca > Cephalopoda > Idiosepiidae > Idiosepius > Idiosepius hallami. Next base: position 15,355 of record JAUZSX010183143.1, read on the forward strand.
AACTTTTTGTTTCATGTTTTTTTTATCCTTTTTTTTATTTTCCAAGTAAAAAATATCTTCAAAGAATCAAACTTCTTTAATAGGTTAATTAAGTTCTTTTTAATTGTTTGAGTTTTTTTTTTTTTTGTTCATCTTTAATGAAAAAAAAAAAAAATTCTTGAGCAAAAGAGACTGATTTAAAATCTTTGACCAGTTTTTCGTTTTAAAAAAAAAAAAAATTCAGTTTTTTTATCGTGGGAGGATTGAACTTTTATTTTAAAATGGCACGACCTTTTGAAACACATCACTAAATAATGCCAACAGTTTTGCCAAATAACATGAACTTTTACAAAAATAAATAAATAAAAAAAGGATTGTATAATGTCCATTTTATTTCCATGTCTGGTTGCCTTGGAAATAAACAGCAAGACTTCAATACTATTTCAGTCAACAAAAATTTTTAGGCCAAGAATAGTGAAATGAACCACTTCTTTCAATTTTTCATATATGTGTATGCTGTGGTCGAGTATATACAGTTGTAGTTGTTAAATATAAGAAACAAGACGGCAGTATTAAGGGTTAACAAATATATTAACAAAAGGTACGTAAATAGTGGCATACGACCTGGCAGCATAGCGGCTCCTGACTGCTAAGCTGAACCCCCCCTCTCTCTCTCTCTCTCTCTCTCTCTCTCTCTCTCTCTCTCTCTCAGTGACGAGAGAGATCACATTTATAGTGATTGGAAGAGTTCATTCTGAGGTGTGTTTCACCCACAACAGTGTACATTAAAGCAGAAAATGCAAGTTTTATCAAATCAGGCAGGCATTTTATTCCGATATAATTTCTATTTTCATTTAATTAATTGCTTAGCGCCCCCGCAGACCCTGCAATTGTGGATGGGATGTCCACAAGCTACCTTGGGGCTGCAAGACTCCTTGGTTTCACAGATCTTTTGTAATGCAACAAAATAATTTTTAGGATTAACTAGAAAATCATTATCACACTTATATGTTGGAATATACATCTATTGATAAATCTCTCCCTCTGACTGTCTCTCTCAGTCAATCTCTTTTTATGTAAATATATATTTGTATAGGTATGTATATAGTCTGTGATCAAAACCTTCATTATGTTGAGGGGGTGCAAGTTGCTTTTTTGGGGTAAGGTGGCCACAAAGCGCATTCTGTGTCGGGACCGCTACATAGCTAAGCTTAATTGACTAAACCTGGACTTCTAAAACTTAATTGACTAAACTTGGACTTCTAAAACTTAATTGACTAAACCTGGACTTCTAAAACTTAATTGACTAGACCTGGACTTCTAAAACTTAATTGACTAAACCTGGACTTCTAAAACTATTGCTCATAACTTCAAATGGGTCCACTTAGCAAAATCTTGAATTTGCAAGATTTTAATAATCTTAGGAATGGGATTTGACTTACAAAATAGAGTTGTTATAGTAATAGTTTTTAATAAATACAATTTACAACATTTGTGAAATTTTTTATTGTACACTTTTTTATGTTCTGCAATGTATGGATAATTAAATAGATTTATTTAATATTTACATGGGGTTACAAAAACCTCACACTCATAAAGTTTAAGAAGCTCTTGACTAAACCAATTAATTGACATCTATTTAAAAGCATTAACAAATTGCCTGAATTTTGATTCCCTTGTACAGTATTTGATGATATAAAGGTTATTCTAAAAGTAATGCTACCTAATGTTGAAAAGTTGAAGAACTACAAAGATAGCAATGGTATCATTAAAAAGAATGAACTATTGGATTAAAGAATTTATTTTTCTACATAGTCACCATCATTCTCTATGCACTTTTGCCTATGATAAAGGTCGCCCATTTACACATCCAGAATGGGCTTTGTCACTTTCATCTCAGTCACTACTCTGAGATAAAAGTAGCAATTGAAAAAGATTTACAAATGTGAGACTGTTAATCTCATTTAGGCTGTATTTTAGCTCTAACGTGACTTGATAACATGCATTTCAGAAACCTTTACTAGTTTATTATTCCTAGCATAACTAGACATACTTAATTTAATGAAATTGATAGTTTTTAAAGCTATTAAGTTTATTAATGTAATTTAATTTTTATTATAGTGCAAGACTTTTAATCTGTTTATTATATTTAAAAGTTATAAACCTTTTCACAATTCTTATCAGAAAAATGTTTCAGTATTATGAACCCAATAAAGAATATCAATTTCATAAAATATCAGTTTAGATATTATAATTTTATTGAGCTATTTATAAGTATTATAAATTAATCATAATTTGCATATAGTTATATAAATATTTAAGAGCCATTGAATTGACATTATATCCAGGTATTAACTTCTAAATCTAAATTTTGAATTACTGTATATATTTTATTCAAAGTATTTAAGGAGATGTTTCAGTTTATTTCAAATTTTTCTTTCTATTTTTCCTTTTGAAAAGTATGTGAGTCTTCAGTCTGACATTTTAAAGTATTTTTACTCAAAGAATTGAAATGTATAATTCACTTTTCTTTTTTTCTAAATAATACAAAAAACTTGAAAAGTTATTTGTAAATTTTGCAATAAGATAAGAACTTTATTTTATATTATGGAACTCTTTCATTGGAAACCAGAATATTACAACTCTGTCTTTTAATAATTGGAATATATTTTTGTTTTCATTATTTTTAAACTGAACATTTTTATGGAGCTTAGTTTCATAATAAAATATCAAAGTTGGGGAAAAAGATAAACGTGGGAATTAAAAAAGAAAATGGTTTCCAATGTTTTAGATATTTTGCTTTTGGCCTTGATTTTCTATTTCTTTTTTTTCTTTAACAAATTGTTTCAATTTAAAGCAGAGTAATATTAGATAAATATTTCTTTCTGAAAAGAATTTGCCATTCTTTGCAAACAAGGTAAAAGAAATTCTTGAAATGTTAAAGAACATTCTACTAATAACATTTAAATAACAAAATTCGAAACTCAGAACTAGATTATGTTTTTTGGGTTTTTTTCTCAAGGAAAGAAAATCTCAAGATATTTGACAGATTATTATTCATGAATTATTAAATCTAAGCAAAAAATAAAATTGATAGTGTACAGATTCACTTGAGCAATGAAAATAAATTTGAAAATAGGCAATACTTTGTTTCTTATCTGAAAGGTAACTTATATATGCATATTATATTTAGGGGTGATTTTCAATCAGTTTTTGAAGTATAGAAGTTTTTTTTTCTTTCCCTGGAAGTGGTTCATGTTTGATAATGCATACACAAGCTTTAGGTACTATTTCAATCAATAGGATTCTGAGGAATTTTTTTTTAACAAAATTCATATCTTCTTTTCTTAATTCTATTTCAACAACTTTCTAAAGAATATTTTTCATTTGCTTAGATTAATGATATCAACTATGATTCTATGAAGGACTGTGTTTTTTTTATGAAATAATCAAATTAAAGTAAAATACATTTGTCTTGGTTTTATAAAGTTAAGACTGTTGGAATCTTGAAATTTCATCTGCAATACGTTGATAAATTGCAGAGAATTTAGTTTTCAAAAATAATGGCTTTGCCTCTGGAAATCTATAAAATTTAATAAATACTGTTGTGTGTTTATTTATTTATGCATATTTATCATGTCACACTCATATAAAGAATATAAAGAATAAAGGCTAAAAAGTGCTGCACACATCATGACTTGAAACCCAGTCTCTCAGATTGCTTTCATTATTTTTATCTTAAAATTCGGATGCACCACCAACTTAGCCAGGGCTGTGCCTAGGCCTTCCACAGATCCCGCAATTGTGAGAGGGGTGCAAGCTCCTTATGGGCTGCAAGGCTTCCTGGCTTCACAGATCTATTGAAATGCAAAAAATTACCAAAATAATTGTTAGGATTAATTAGAAAATCATTATCACAATTGAAATATACATCTATTAATCCATCTTTCTTTCTACCTATCTCTCTCTCTATATATATATTTATATATGATAAGTACATATAGTCAAAGGCTCCAGTATGTTGAGGGGGGGATTGCCTTTTTAGGGTAAAGGGACCGCAAGACACATTCTGCGTTGGGGTCGCTAAGTGGCTAAGCACAGCCCTGAACTGAGCCATTAGTGAAATATAGATCTTTAATTTATTTTCTTCATTTAATTACTAAAGTTTGGACATAAACTAGATTTCCATTAACTTAGTAAAATTATTACTTGAAAATTTTTGTTATATTAATTAATGTATAGAATTTGAAAATAAATTATATGAAAACAAAAAAAAAATATTTTAAGTTAAATTTTATAAAATTATTTTCCAAAAAAACCATTATTTCTGATGGGCATACACACTAAATTAAGTTAGCTTGATTTGTTAATTTATGTATAACATTTAATTGCATAAATTTTATGCGTAAAAAAAACACAATATTTTAAGATATTAGGATTTGATTAAAATTGTAATATTAATTAGATTAAAATGTTTGATTAATCAAAATTAGGGGAGTGTGATAACAATCAGAAATAAACAAATGATTTCTGGCATTTATTTGTCCATATTGGCTTATTTGTTCTTTCTATCCTAATGGGTTTATTAATGCCACTTGGGGAAAATAAATTGATATCTACTTTTTTATCACTTTACTAATATTTTGAAACCATTATTTTTTACGGCATGCAGGGCCGTACCTAGATCCCCGTCAGACCCTACAATTGTGGGGGGAGGGTGCTTTAATCTTCCTAGGGGCCGCAAAGCTTTTGTTATGCAAAAATTTACCAAAATAATTACGATTAATTAGAAAATCATTATCACACCTGAAATACACATCTATAAATCCATCTCTCTTTCTGCCTATCTTTCTCTATGTATATACAATTGAAGGCTCCAGTATGTTTAGGTGGGTGCAAATTGCCTTTTTAGAGTAAAAGGGTCCACAAGGCACATTCTGCATTGGGGCCGCTAAGTGGCTAAGCACAGCACTGTCAGCATGTGCATGATAGTCTACAAAGAACATTTGAGCTAAAATATTTCTATCCGATAGATATTTTCCATAGACAATAAATTAATCCACTTAAATGTCAATATCGGCAGAGTTATTTCTTGCATTGTATTAAGAAACTATTTTACTTAAATTATGTTTAAAATTATTTAAAATATGAAAGTATTTAGAATGAAAAGACTCCAAGGAACTAGAAATAGAGAATTAACTACTTTTGATTCAGTGAAAGAATAGGAAATGAACATATTAGTTTGTATACCTGGAAATTTGACTGCTATTAAGTGATCAGATTTTTAATTTTTAAAAATGCTTTTATTTTTGTTTAAGTGTCTATCTATATGAAGATGCATTGCTAAGTTCACTTATTCATGTATAGTTCAGCTTTTAGTTAAATTAAGTCTGAATAAAAAAGTTAATTCTCAGATTAACATTAATTAAATGCATTCATATGAAAAAAATAGCTTTTAAATATTGAATATCTTTTTCAGATACCTTTATATTATAATATATATATATATACATATATATATATATATATATATATATAGTGTATATATTGTTGATAGGAATCAATCTGTTGATGTATCCTTGCTCAAATTTATAGTTAGAGTGCTCGATATCGGTGATAGAGCGTGTATAGTAAATTATAAAAGGTAAAATTCAAACCAGGAAAACGGCAGCCGCTGGTAATTTTGTCAGACCAATATTTGGCGCGCAGTTTAAATCTCATTTATTTAGTTGCTGTAGATTGAGGGGAATGCTGGGAATTTTTTCTTTCTTTTTTTATGTCAATTATTTGTCTCTGTGATATTGATACGATTTAGGAGAAACTTATTCTCATGCTTACATCATGACACAATCTCTGACTTTTTGTTTTCCTGGTTTGGATTTTACCTTTTACTATTTATATATGTGTGTTTATATATATATATATATTCATGTTTGTGTGTATGTGTGTGTGTACATATATGTGTGTATATATATGTGTGTGTGTCTACATATGTGTGTGTATATATGTATGTGTGTGTATATATGTATGTGTGTGTATATATGTATGTGTGTATATATGTATGTGTGCAAATATGTATGTGTGTATATGTGTATGTATGTATATATATATATATGTGTGTGTGTGTGTGTGTATAGAATAAATCAACCATAATTAAAAGTATTTGTTTTAATCAACTAAAATATAAAAGGAGAAAAGGGACTGATTAATACAATGATAGGAAAAGATGATAGTAACTTCTTATCCACAAAAGTATGGAAACTAGGTGAATAATTAAACTAAAAACACACATGGTGGAGCTCAACAGGGACATAGAATACCTACAGCCATATACTTATTTCCACAGAAACCAGCTTAGCAGTTTTTTTTAACATAGGGCAGATGACTTGTCACCCTGTTTCTTTTTAAAACACTCCCACAAAAAACAAAAAACATACTTATCCGGTAAAAACACACATTGAAGAAAATTTATATATGTATATATATATATATATATATATATTAAAGTGTAGACATGGAGTCAACCTGATGAATGCACAAGCGAGAAACTGGCAGTTGTCGACTCCAATTGACTCCGTGTCTACACTTTAATATACACGCTCTATCACTGATATTGAGCACTCTAACTATAATTTCAAGCAACCTTATTACTTAGAATAAAAATATTATATATATATAAATAAATTAAATGTTTGAGATCTAAATAGATCTGATGTTTGTTTTTTCCCTTTTTTAAAGCTTGATTTTACTGAATTAATGAATGAATTCTGGAAGACACCAGTTTCTTTTTAAAAAAAAATGTTAAATGATTTATAGTTAAATATGCTAATCTTCAGGCTTTAAAAAGTATCAGTGTAGCCTTTTTCTAAATTTTTCTTTTATCAAATTCATAGAAATTCAATGTTTTTTAAAACTTTGCAAATTTTTTTTACATCCTAAATTCCTTTTTTTTCTCCGTTTTCACCTTTTATTCATGCATCATGAGCCTTATCTAATTTTGTTCTCTGTTTTTCTTGTGAATTTTTATATAAAAAGGTTTTTTTAGGATAACAATTTAAAACAATCAAATAAAAATTATAAAGATATAAATAATGTAAAATTTGTTGCTAATAAGAATATAATTATTTGTTTTTGTTTTTCTTTTCTCGTTTGGAAATATGTCTTTAACTGGTTTCATGTAATTAGGAGTAGAATCTGAATTTTGCCTATTCTACTTTTTATTTTTCTTATGGATGATTTGAAGCTAACAAATTACCTTAAATTTTCATTGACCTGAAAATATTTCTTTGTAAGAATTTCAAGCATGAATATTTCTCTTTAAAAATTCTGGCATTTGGAAAAATACATGTTTAATTCTTTAATTTCTTTGAAACAACACTTTGTTTCTTTTTTATATTACAGGGTGTTTTGAATTGTCAGTGTTCTAATTACTAAATGAAAACTTACAAACCATATCTAAAATGCATGTGAACCTTTAGATTATGTAAATTATAATAAGAGCTTTTGAGAATCAACAAATTTAATCATTATTTTTCAAGGTTGTATCAAAAAGACTACTATTATCATTCTTTGGGATGTTAAATTATAATCCTTTCAAAAAAAAAAAATATGTAGAAGCTCAATTTTTGAATGTCCTGGGTTTTATACAAATCAATATTCAAATCAGAAAACTGAGAAATTTTTGCATTGATTTGGATCAAAACTCAGATTTTTTTACCTGTCCCAAAAGATAAAAACACATAAAATACACAATGAGGGACGCAATAAGAAAAAGTGAATGGATGCAAGATTTGACATTTCTATTTATAATTTTTATGTTGATTTGTTTGATCATAATATATATCAAAATTATAGACATTTTTCATTATAATTAGGCTTAGGAATGGAATTAGTTTTGGCTTGCAATAGATTAAAACTGTTTCCATTTTTTTCTTATAAGTTAAATGGATTCAGATTTTGAACAAATCACTATTTGAACTCAGTTCTTGAATGGATTAAGTTTGAGAACCAATTTATCACTCTAATTATTTTTTACCTCCTTCATGAATTATCTTTGACCAAAGAATTTCTCACATAAACAACATAAATGTTCAGATTTAAAAACTATATTATGTCAGCTATATTTACATTTCAGCTAATGCCTTTGGAAAATAAGGAATCTTTATGTTTCATTTCATTATGGACAAAGGTAAATATTTCTATCTGTCAATGGATCAATGGATTCTGGATTCTGGGAACTTAACTTTTTTCTATCCCTAAGGATTGAAGGACTCTGGGTCTATTTTCTTTATGCCTCTATCTGTCTATCTCTCTCTTTTGAAGTGACCAGTTGTGTTTAATAAACCTTATGTAACTATAGTAACAGTGTCTTATTTTGTTCTGAGTCCATCTAATAAATGATTAAATCTATCAACTAATAAAAGTGATTGTCTAATTGTTGGAGACGCCCTCGTACAGAATTAGTGAATGTGTCCATTATGTCACTTCCGGGGATAGAACTGGCGTGAGTCAGTCAGAGATTAGGACGCACCTCGTAAGGTCGTGTATTAATGCCTCGGTTGAGCAAAGGGCTTGCTCTCCTGTTTTCTTCTGTAATCTTACTGAATACAAGTTGTTTCCATAGTTCCTGTGTCTAGATCGTTTTATTTCTAACTAACACCATAACACTAATATCAAACAAAGATCTCACGACTTTCCAAAAATCTAGCAGCTTTCACTTTTTCACTGAAGAACTACTTTCTGGTTTAATAGATCATTTCTACACATCCATAAATATAGTAGGTTTAATTCGGGTTGTTCATTTTCATATGCTTTTTTTATCTTAAAAAAAATCAGATTTTGGTCATTTTATTCTTTACAAGATTTAATAATCTGTTACTTTTGGATCATAGTTGTGCAATACATCAGCCAGCAATGCTGGAAAATTGGTAAAAGCTTAGATTTTGAAATCATATTATACAAGTTTCAATCCCAGCCAGAACCATTGCATTCACTTTCAGCTGCCTCAGGCAGATAAGGCTCATTAACTTGAGAGCATAAATCATATTATTGTAAGTGTAACACTGATTCCAAAACCGAAATAGATGAGCTCAATCAACTCCATTGAAGTAACTCATTTAGATGAAGGAAAACATTGATTCCATAAATCCCAGGTAGATAATGCATGTCAGCTCAAAGAGAGTAACACATCTAGGTGAAGGACAACACTGATTCCAAAATGTCATGTATTGTAAGGAGGACGTAATACTGGCCTGGTTCTAAACTTGGTTTGGTGCTTGACCTACTATAAATCATATTAGGATGTAATGAGCAGTGAAGTTGGAGCATTGGTAAAAGCTCAGGCTCTGGAATTGTAGTACACGAGTTCAAATCCCAGTCAAAACCATTGCATTTACCTTACAAATAGCCTTGTGCCAAACTTGGTTGGTGCTGCTCACCAAGTAAATATAATATCAAGAAGTAATGAAAGATCTGTCCTTATTTTGTTTTTAAATCATTATTGTTTTCTGAAAGATGGTTTGGAACTTATTTCAAACCTTGGAAACCTTACCAACTCTTACTATTTCATGATGTATGGTCATATGACTTAACTTAAACTCCTTAACCAATATTCTATTGGGGTGGAAAGAAACTTCATTAATAACATTTTCCAGCCTTAACATTTCCTGATAAGTGGTTATATTAAACTCCTTACCCAAGTTCCTAATTCTGAAAGGAACTTATGGAATAATAGCAAGCAAGTCCTCAAAATTGAGTCCTTTTTAGTTTTAGCGCCCTTTTCTTTGCTCATTCTTAATGCAAAATTCTTCCTTTTTGAAGTGTAAAAACAATCATCAACAAATATTTTTTTTGTAACAGTTTCTATTATTAAAGTTTATTTTTGGTATATCCTATACTATCAAGCTTAATTAATAGAAATAAATAAGGCTTTTTGAGCCAATATGTTCAATAGAAAAGACTTGCAATTTATTTAAAAAATCAAAATTTTGAAATCAATCTAAAATATCACAATTCATTTTATAATTATTCTTTTCTTATAAAAATATCATTATTAAATGATTTTAAAATTGATTTTCTCAAAAATGAGTTGATCTGAAACGTTTTTCCTGATTTTCTAAATAATAAGGAAATGATCAAATTATGATTATGTCAAATATGAGAATATTTTATTTAATCAGTTTTTGAGTTTCTGAGTTTCTATGGAAATTCTTGCTCATTGCTAAGGATGGAACAGCATTAAATTGCCTAAAGCAGTTTATCTAATTGTTAACTTTTATTAAAGCCAGGAAAAAGAAGATGGTTTGAGCTAATATGTTAAACCTTGTTAGTATAACCGAGGAAACATAACTCACGGTTGCTAGGATTATAAAGGATTCTTTATTGGACAAATCAGGGATATTGCTAAAAAGGGGAGACAAACCTTCTGATTTCTTTAATATACAAAATAGACTTTATGACTTGCCCATATTGCTACATTTATTGCTGAAGAGTTCTACAAGCTTTTAGGATAGAAAAGAGTTAAAGTCCTTTTATCCATTAATATATTAACATAATATATTATCCGTGACCATGAATAGGATGCAGAAAGATAATGGGAGTTTACTTACTTACAAAGATTAACATTAATAAAAAGAATAATGATTAATTATTATATAGATATTAATTGAGCAGCAACGTTGGAGCATTGGTCCAAGCTTGGGCTCTGTAATTGTATTATGCAAGTTCAAATCTCAGTTAAAACCAATATATTCACCTTTAGTTGCCTTGGGCAGATGGGGCTCATTAACACGGGAGAGCAACTTATCTAGGTGAAGGGCAACACTGAATGCAAAAAGTCTAGAGCATGTAAAAATGACCTTGTGCCTAACTTGGGTTGGTACTCGACCGAGTAAATATAATATAGATATTATAACTATTTAAAAAACTTTTATTCATTTGTTTTGAAGGATCACTTTGATTGGTTGGCCAACATTTCTCTGGAAATGTTTCTTGTGATCAGTTCTTCTAGTTTGACTCAAATCATAAGAGCAACTTATCATTCTAACCTCACTGATCACATTTGTAGTCTGTCCTTGATCAACAAACTCTTTACATATTACTCATAAGAGCAACTAATCATTCTAACCTTACTGATCACATTTGTAGTCTGTCCTTGATCAACAAACTCTTTACATATTACTCAAATGAAACAACTTAAACTTTAGTCATGTACAGTGACATACCAAAGGGGAGGCAGGAGGGGCATTTTCGCCATTGGTGGCACATGCCAAGAGAGTGGTATTTTACGTTTTTGTTTTGAAAAAATCTTTGGTTTTCTTTGACAATAACTGTATAACCGTATGTATACGAGTTCTTGAATAAGATGGAAATCAAGGACTAATAGTATCAGTCTAAAGTAAGATCCTTGATTGTAGTTACATGAAAATTAATTTTTTAGGGGATTTTAAAATTTTTCATAGTTTATGGATCATCAATGGCCTGCAGTTTGGGGGGGGGTGATCTTATGACTCTTCTGGGCAGCAAAATCAGTTGCTACACCTTTGGTCATATGACAATGTCTTTCACATCATCCAAAAGGCTAATGTTAGCCCCCCCCAAAAAAAAAAAATAGGATAGGCAGTCAGTCTTCAGAATTGTAACATGTGATTTTTAATCCCAGTCTTTCTGTCTGTTTACATAATGGACTAATACCCTTGGGAAAGGTGTAAATCTCTACATTCCTTTGAGCTATGGATTAAATAATGCAACAATAATAAACCTTGCAAACTGTATTAGTTTAAAAACTATGTGTGGGCAAAAAGAATGTTTATTAAAACAATCATTGTTCTCTGCATCAAATGACCTAATAAGGTTGATATGCCTTTAAATACAAAACAAAAAGACAACAGAGTTTGATATAAAACAAAATCAAGCAAACAAAAGTCCTTTTTTTATATTTCTTTTACTTGGTTTCATTCGTTTTTTTCTTTTTTTGTTTTTTTATAAAGGTGCATACCATAGGTATATCTGCTGTTGCTCTTAAGTGAATAAAAAGATAATGAAAATTGCCTCATAAGAGTATCAAGAAGAAGCCGTAATGTAACTTTAAACTAATATACTTTTAGAAGACTTTTTCCAGCCAAGGGCTATGCTCTTTGGAAGTGTAGAATTAATCAAATTTTGTTTTATATTTTATAGATTTTTATCAAAATTTAATAAAACTTGGGAGTTTTCTGTTCCTTAAAGAAAATTTTGAATTTTTTCTTTTATAGTTTAAAATAAAAGCATTATTTAATATACCTATATACCTATGATGTCAAAAATTACATAAAAATTATATTGTTGGTCTTAGTTCAAGTTCTTTGGGCTTCTATTCTCATCTTTGTTTTTCTTCCTAATGTCTCAGCAAATGTATCTTTTAGCCTACTTCAAGTACTATGTTATTAAGAAGAGAGTACAGATCAGAATAAATTGAATACAGAAAATAATCAAAAGTTGCCTAATAAATTCAGACAATCTAGATTTTTCAGCTTATGAGTAAATGACTGAAGATTACACCCTGTAACTCAAAAATTAAGAGGATTCATCATTAAATACAGAATCCTATATAGTAAAATATAATTTATAAAATTATTACAAATCATTAAGCTTTTACTCAATGATTATGAGCATGTCAATAATACAAATGAAGACAAGTTTTAAACATAGAAGTACAAATGAGCAAGTCTCCTTGAAAGGATTGTGAAAATAACAATAATAATAATGAAGACAACAGACCATGATGAGGATTCTGGAAGTGCAAAACTAAACAAGTTTTCAACAAATTTATGTGTTCTAATAAATTACTTAGGATCAGAATCGACAGCTTAGTTCCAAGGAGAAATAAATGTGTATAAACAAGTTGAAGGACATATTTTGATTGATTGAACAAATAAATGGAGGAATGATTGTTTTTTTATCTTATTTTTCTTTTATTTCAATTGTTTAATTTAAAGCAGAAACATTTTCATTATAAGTTTAGAGTGTTCAGATACTGCATTCTCATTTTAACCCGATCCACTCTATAAAGGTTTGAATGAAATGAAGATGATCAGATTTAAAACTAAGGTATTGCAATTTGTTTGAAAGCAAATTTAAATGAAATATTCATCAGAAGTTTAAATGCTAAAACTGGGTTCTCAACCCTACTCTCTGAATCTAGGATATGAAACCTCTCTTGTGTAGCATGACTCGATTTGCTGGACTGAAAATATTTGATCACTCTTTACTAATTCTAATTCAATGGATATCTATTGTTAAAATCAAGATGTTTTTTATCATGAAATTATTTTTTAATAAATTAATATTTTGTTTATAGTTTAAATAATGTGCAAATTTAAATGGTTTTGTAAATGTTTGTTTGTTTGTACTTTATGATCTATCAACCTCTAAAGAGTCATTTAAGGTGAAAAAAACTTTTTTTATGTAAAAACTCTATTTGATCCATGAAAACCAGTTTATAACGAATACCAGAATAACTTACTTTTATGTGGTCATTTGCCTCCATACTTCAAGTTGTTTTCAAATCATTATTCTTTTAACCTCTAATTGCTTATCTTTATTCAATTTAATTTTTCCATATAATATCTGAGAGTCCTTTTTAAATATACATAAGTGGCTGTATATTTTTTAAATAGGACCCATAAATGAGTACACATACTACTGCTGCATTAATATTGTGAATTTCTATCATGGTAGTGGTGCCGATGGAAACTACATTTGAAATTATGCAATGTTGAGCAAGGCTAATACTAAAATAAATACAATTCTTGCTTCATCTTAAACATATACCTTTATATCAGACTTCCACTTTCTGTTGAATATAAAAAGTTTAACAAATGAATAATAGTTGTTTTTAAACCAATAACATTTTAAATAACGATCAGACTTTTTTTCCTGTATAAATGAAATAGGTTTTGATTATTATCTTTATATAAATTACTCAGATTTTTTTCTAATCTTAATTCTTTATTATTATATTCAGGACATTTCAGTTAAAGAAAGCCAAAATGTATACCTGCTGAATTGTTGTAAATTTAGCAATAACGATGCAAATAAAAATCATTATTTAAATAATAATGATATTTTTTGTACATATCTTCGGGCTGCGAAGTTGAAGCATTGGTAAAAAGCTTGGGCTCTGGAATCGTCCTACGCGAGTTCAAATCCCAGTCAAAACCATTGCATTAACCTTTTGTTGCCTCGGGCAGATGGGGCTCATTAACTCAGGAGGGCAACTCATCCATGTGAAGGGTAACACTGAATGTAAAAATCCTGGGTAAGAGCACATAAAAATGGCCTTGTGCCAAACTTGGGTTGGTGCTCACCAAGTAAATATAATATCTTTGTTATATTCACAATGCTTTATATGAAGAAAGTGAAGAGGTATATTGACTAAAACCATGTAAATATAACAATAGAGATGAGAATAATTTAAATAATGGTAATAATCCAATTTTTTGTTACGCACAGACTGACACAAATCTCTATTATTAAGATATTATGAGGATCTACTCCAATGTTCACTTTTCTGCTAACAGATGACATTATTGGATAAAAAGATAAAAATTAATTAAGACCCAGATAAAAGGAAACAGTGGAAATTTTATTTCAAAGCAAATAGAGTAATACTTGTTAGATTATTCTAAGAAACAGGAATTTAAAAGGGGTTTAAATTTTTAAAAAGATAATCTTTAAGATAAAAACTTTATTGAACTGAAGATACCATAAAGTTGATAGTTGAGTTTTCTGTTTAGACAATAAACACAGGCCCATGAAGAAGTAGAGTTCTCCATTACCTGAACCTATGATTTTCTTTATTATCCTCATCTTCCCTTTAACAGACGGCAGCACTGATTGCAGTGGGAAGGAAAAAGAAGATTATATTTTTACCTCTGATTGGAGAAACCCACACATCTGAGAGCCAACACAAAGAGAAAAAAAAAAAAAAAGAAAGGAAAAAAAAAAAGAAAATAAAAGAACAGAAATAATTCCCAAAGCAAGTTTAGAATCTTACATAATCAAAGGTTACAACATAGCTGTGGGTGTCAATGAAGGTGGGAGGAATGAGAATGTTAGATTAGCCTTTTTTTTTTTCCTTTCTCACCCTACTCCCTCTTCAGAACCACCCACTAATTCTAAGATCAAAGGATGGAAGATGATGAACAAACAAAAATATTTTGTTCTTTTATACAATTTAAGATCAAGTGTTGAATCTTTACTTATTCATGAAGATACAAGCAATTGACTCAGCAAGTGAGACTTGATTTCTGGGGTTTGGCATTGAACTGAAAACTAGAAGGGCCAAGGTTTTTATCAGGTGGAAGAAAAACAATCTTAATTCTTTAGAATAAATCCAGATTGAAACAGTAAAAAATATGTGGCTGAAAAAAAAAAGACTATTAAGAAATCTATATCTATAGAATTATTATATTATATTTACTTGGTGAGCACCAACCCAAGTTTGATACAAGGCCATTTTTATGTGCTCTTATGTGGGCTTTTTGCATTCGGTGTTACCCTTCACCTAGATGAGATGCTCACTCGAGTTAATGAGCTCCATCTGCCCGAGGCAGCTAACGGTGAATGCAATGGTTTTGACTGGGATTTGAACTCGCATACTACGGTTCTAAAGCCTGAGCTTTTACCAATGCTCCAGCTTTGCTGCCCAATAGAATTATTATATAGATAAATATTAACCATATTAAATACAATTTGAAATTAACATCAATAAATGAAGGAATCAACCGAATAAAACAGTTAATTCCTTTATTATGATGCCTCATATCAAAATAAGAATAATAATAATCAATATAAGTGATTGGAAATTTGCCTCTAGGCCTTTTTCATTCTTATTAGAAATCATCAGTGCAACTCATCCAAATCGCACCCATGAATCCAACAGTCAAAGGCAAACACCCTCGACCACTCGGCTACAGGAACATCCCACATTTTCTTGATGTTATTTCTAGTAGTCAACCATTGTTTACATTTTTTTAGAATTATGTATGCATTAATTTATTTACAGACTATTGTCAGCCTCTTCGATTATGATTGTTTCATCAGTTCAACAAACTTATTCTCAGGCTTTTGTCAGGTTATTAACCACACTACCTGACACAATACTACAGTCTGTAAATAAATTCTTACATAAATTAAAAAGCCTCATCCCAAAGAATTCCCAAATAAATATAATTATAAAATTATGGTTTTGTTTTTCATAATATTTTATATGAACCTTAATAACTAGAATATTTATTATGTGCACTATGGTCTTTATAATATGTTTTTTTTAGAATCCAGAATGAGGCTTGATCTATTTATCAGACTGTTGTTCTTATCTTTATCATTGTTACCTTCTCAATGTATCCTGATTTTTAAGATTCCAAAGCCCAACACCCTACCTATTCATGGTTAACAGAATGAGAGCAGGCTACCACCATGGTTTGAATAAAGGGTTTAGTTCAAAATATTAATACTTGAAAAGATGGTTCCCAAAATCGAACACCAAAAGATGGCCGAAGCATTCATTGTCCAAAGAATTATGACGGTAGCAATAGTACGGATAACAGTGTGATAAATTGATCTTATACTCTATATCTATTATATGTATAAATATCAGATAGTCTTGGGATTATGAGACTATGCACCCTGTAGATCTTTAGAAAATGCAACCACAATATATCTTTTTATATATCCTATTTATATGTAGAGCTCTTCAGAAAATAAAACCACAACAATTATTTTTTAAAAAGATTTGATTCAGATGGCTAAAATTCGCCTGTGAATGGTGGTACCTATCTATATAATAGACTTTTGTAACTACCTTATGGAAATGCTCTAGGAATTAATTTATTAAAGAAGAGCATTAGAAATGATTTTACTATAAAAAGGCATTAGAAATGATTTTACTATAGAAAGCCATTAGAAATGATTTTACTATAAAAAGGCATTAGAAATGATTTTACTATAGAAAGGCATTAGAAATGATTTTACTATAAAAAGGCATTAGAAATGATTTTACTATAAAAAGGCATTAGAAATGATTTT